>JBBYHH010551212.1:0-10829 GCA_038382905.1 Daphne laureola
GTTCACGGGGCGGGGCGGATAGTAAGAAAAATAGTATCCGCCCCGCCTAGTGTGGGTTCCGGCGGGGCGGGTACCCTATTTCGCGATTTTTATGCGGTTCGGATCGCTGGTATACGCGGGTGTTCCTAAGTATACTTAATTATCTTATAAATGTTTTCGATATATATAGAGATATTTTAAACTTTTGTATTATAAATATGTATATCTAGAACATCAAAAAGAGTGAAAGTAGTTTGCACAAATAAAACAATATGACATTCCAAATCATGTGTCATTATTATAAGAAATGAGTTTTTACACATTGTATAAAAGAAAGTTGGAAGGAAAATTGAGATTAAGTATGAAATTTTAGATACTTTATTTATAAATAGACATATACGGATCGGTTCGGATATCCACGGGTTTCTAAAATTAGAACCCGCGGGTTATAAGTTTCTTCGGTTCACGAGTTTTTCGGTTTCGGATCATGCGGTTCAGATCAGTTCGTCGATTTTACTGATTTTTTTAACATCTTTAGTATGTAGAGGTAGAGATGACATAATTAAAAATACACTTTAAATATTTTACATAAGTTCATTAAGGTTCTTTAATATTACTAATTAGTACTTATTAAGTAAAGATAAATAGAGAGATCGTTATCAAAAAACAGAAAAAAGATAAATAGAGAGATTGTATCGCCATTTCGAAACGTTTCAAATTTATATACACAGACCAGGGACCTGAATCTTCCTTTTATCCTGGACCTATAAATTAACACTCTCGTCACCAACCTCTCCCCTTCTTCACCAACAGGAAACTCTTCTCTTTCTCTCTCTACTCTCTCCCTCATTGATGGCACTCCGGCGAACCATAGACAAACGCCTGCTGACCACCGCCAGAGCTCTGGGCCGCTCAAATGTGATGACGCTCGATTTCAGACGGGAATACTCCAGCCGCGGCGGCCTTTTCCGGATGTTCTTCCACCGGGTCGCCGCCAACGAGCCGTATCTCCGTCTACCGGAGATTTTCTCTCTCCCGGCAAGGGAGAAGCTGAGGGACAATCTCAGGGGGATCAACATTTCCGGCGACCGGAACCGGCTGGAGGGGCTCTCGTCGCCGGCGGCGGCGGTGAGAGAATCTTTTGGACATGTTTCGATTAAAGATGCTCGGAAGGTCTTGAGGGTGGCTCTCGTCGGGAAATTGAAAGCGAACCTGATGACAATTCCGGCGAACTCGATTTCATATTCGGAATTTATTCGGATCTTATCCGACGGGTGCGAGAATCCGACCCAAGTGTTCGAATACGCTAAAATGTTGGACGAATCTGGAAACGTCATCGTTTTAGGCGACGTTGTATTTCTTCGTCCAGACGAGGTCAGTCAGAAACTTTTGCCAACCTAGTAAACTCTACTAATAGCTATTGAAAAAAAGTAAAAATAAATAAAAACAAAAAGTCCATTTTCACTACTATAAAATATTTTTCATCCAATTAAAGTTTAAAAAGAAATACTTTCTCCCTACTCCATAAATTGGACCATTTACTTCCTGCTTGGTTAACTTGTAAAGGCCAAATTTTTATTTATGAAAAAAGCTTTCTACAGGTTGCAAGGTCAATGAAGATCCTGATATCAGAAACCATTGGGGTTCCAAATGACCCAAGAAAAGAAGAGTTGGAGGAGATGGAGAAGCAAAAGGCAAGGATAGACTCAAAAGCCCGGGCCTGTGTGAGATCCGAACTGTACTGTGGGCTGGGCCTAGTATTGGCCCAAACAATTGGGTTCATGAGACTCACATTCTGGGAACTGAGTTGGGACGTTATGGAGCCCATTTGCTTCTTCGTCGCTTCTCTTCATTTTGCTCTCGGTTATGCCTTCTTCATTAGAACCTCCGTTGAGCCATCTTTTGAAGGCTACTTCCAACGACGGTTTAAGACGAAGCAACATAAGCTGATGAAGATCCATAACTTTGATGTCGGAAAATACCGTTCACTGTGTCGGACGTTCTATTCCGGTTGCTCTTGTGGAGTTGCCAAATGTATGTAGTTATAGTTGGAGGCTAGGCTAGGTAACAATGTGGTGAATAAAATAGAAATGGTGTCGTTTTAGATGAGGAGGTGAGTACATGAGTGTAACTTTGAAGTTTGTTTGCCTGTTTACGGTCTCGTTTGGCAATAACTGTTTCAAGTAACTGTAGCGTTTTAGATAATTTTTTAATGGTCAAAATCAAACAATTACAGCTAATCGTGAAAAACTACTTTTAAAAAGCTGTTACCAAACACACCCTACAAGTTAGAAGGTCGTTTCCTCAATTTCAATCTTTGTTTCGCTTTGCTCTCATTCACTCCATTTAGAATTAACTGCTTCAATTAATTGTACCGTTTTATGATTAAGATAAAAAAAGTTAAGAGTTAAACGTAAAAAAATATCTGTAGAAAGTTTTTACAAAACGTCATAGCTACTTAAAAAAAATTGTTACTAAACACACATTTTGTGAAGTTGCATTGGTGTTGTGCTAGTAAGTAGTTATCTCCCTTTTTTTAAAGCACTTTGATATATAAATTTAAATTATCTATATTGGAATCGAAAATGAAATGCTTAAATAATGTAAAAATGAAAGTAGTATTTCTTACGCTTAGTTTATTCTTTTTATGGGATTGAGCTTACATTTTGAATTATTTTTTTGGTTTTTACAAAATGTTTTTTTATGATAGCATTTAGATGTGGAATTATTAGCATTATAATTTTTCTTTTTCTATACCAAAAATTTCCATATAAAATATACTACCATTTTCCCTAAAATGGATGTTTTATTTCCTTTGTTTTTAAGATATTTAATTTATGATTATTTATTTCAGGAATATTTAGTAAATCTTGATTATATTCAAATATGTCAACTCAGTCTCTCAACTATACATTGTCAAACATTTTACCCCTTTAATCGTATAAATGTTAGTTGACTTTAGAGAAAATATATATTATGATTCTATTTCTTTCTAATCTATATCCAAAGTCTCTAAAATTATCCGATTTAATAAAAATATCGTCTCATTAGATTTTTTTGGATGAGTGGGTCGAGTTGAATAGAGGAGCAAGACTGACCACTACAGTCCCTTGAAGTTTTGAACTTAAGTGTTCGCAACCTAATGCTTTAAATTCTTAAAAATTAAAGTTTCATTAAGCGAGTTACCGAGTTAAAGGATTAAAATGCGCGAATTAATATAATTGAGATGACTATTTGAGAATAAAGCCATAAGTTTAAGCTTCTAGGAGTATGTCATTTGTGACCAGCATTTTTTGAGGCCCACTAGTGGTTGGCGATGAAAATATATGAAGCATTCGTTAAGAGAATTGGGCCGGGCCTGCATTTTGAGGCCCAATGGCTTCGCGTACCCACTTTGCTCAACTATTTCCTGGTTCAAGATGAAAATAGTGGGAATCATCTCGCCCCTTTTTAAAGAAACACGCAAAAGAGGGACAGTTGATGTGGTCATGACCAACATCACTTATCCTTAATAATTACACTCAGTTTACTGTATTTTCCTATCAACTTTAAAGGTATCCCTTTATCCATAAAGTTTAGGCTTAAGTGTTCAAAAAAATAATTAAAAAAAAAGTTTAAATATATATCACTATCCTAAACTACAATAAAGTGATCAAATAAGAATCTCATTCAAATCTTTATTTACATTATTTTTTTAAAATTTATATATTTATTTATCTATTTTATCATAATTTCGAGTAATGATTTGTATTGAAACCTAAAATTTGACACACTCCATTTTACACATATTATTACACATAACATCATATATATACACACTCACACACACATATGTCTATAGGCGGACCTACATGGAAGGACTGGGGTCCATGGATCCTCTTTTCTCTCAATAATATGTAAATTTTGTATATAATTTATTATTTTAAATCTCTTAAAAATTATAATGGATCTTCTATTTCTATTTTTTGTGATATTATTTCTATAATTTATATTTTATTAATTCTAAAAGTTACAACAATAAGTTACGTATAAAAAATGTCAAAATATAGTTAATGTTGATCTTTTTTAGTTTATAGATATGTTTTTTCTCTTCAAAATTTTAAGCGTTTGAATTTTTCCTTAAACTATTCATTCTTGTAGTTAATTTTAGTATTTATTTTTTAGTTTATAAATAAAAAATTCTCATTTTTATCCTCATGTTAAGTTAAAATGTTGCAAAAATTTCGATGCAAAAAAAGTAATATATATTAAAATATATAAATAGATTCTCTTTTTAAGAAATTCTGGATCTGTCAGTGCATATGTGTGTGTATGTATGTACACATATTTTGACTTAAATATTCATCTTTATATACATTTCGAGAAGAAAAACTAATAATCATAAAGGAACGAATGAAGTATTTTTTCCATATGGTTAAACGTGATGTAAGGGGATTTAGGTTTTTAAAGGAAGTGGAGTATGAAACAAAAAAATAATTATTTATTTTTATTGTAATGAAATGTATCTACAAAATTATGGTTAGATCATTACATGTATGGTCACACTGTTGAGTTGGCAAATGGAACGTCGTGGGCCCGCAGACAAAATTGGTCTGTTAGAAATGATGAAGTCATTATCCACAATTTGTTATTTATTTATTTATATACTAATACTTGATCTTAGGATGTGTTCTTTGTGAATTTTTTTAACAACAAAGTGTGGTGGATTTGAAAATGAGAGAGAATTTTGTGAGAGTAAAGGATTTTGAGATTTATGAAAATTTTAAATTATTGTTAATTTTTTTGGTGAAAGAACGCAACCTAAATCTCTCGCAGATAATTGGCCCTACATTTGTATAACATTTGCTGAGGATTTTATCCTCAAAACGAAACAATTTGCGAAATACAAACATTTATTTTGAGAAGCGGCTCACAATCTTTCATCTAGTGCTTACAATTTGTGAAAGAGTTAATATTTCATATATTGGTGGCGGAAAATATTTTTTTTATTATTATTATTTAATGGAAATAATTTTGTGGGTCCTTCCTGTTAAATAATAA
The DNA here is from genome assembly GCA_038382905.1 of Daphne laureola. NCBI lineage: Eukaryota > Viridiplantae > Streptophyta > Magnoliopsida > Malvales > Thymelaeaceae > Daphne > Daphne laureola. The sequence continues at coordinate 5,020 of JBBYHH010551212.1, forward strand.
TATTAAAATAAATATGTAGACTCTTTTATTCATTAAAGGGTGATGATGGAATAAATATTTTTACCATCAGTGTATCAGATATTAACTCTTCGCGAAATACGTTCAAATTTTTTGTAAATGAGCGTTTACGGTTACAAACAAATATGTGAATTTACAGTATGGAACCTTTTGCAACTGTTTTTTATGAGTTCTTAGGTTGAAAATTCTACAAATTGATCAATTGTCATTATTTATAGTGTATTAAATGTACTTTTTCAGTCCAAAACTTTAGTCATTGTATCATTTTAGTCCCTCACCACCGTTGTGCAGTGAAATATTGTGTTAACTTTTCATAGCATTTTATGGGAAATAAGTGCAAAAAGAAAAAAATAGTACTATAGCTAGATTAGACTAGAATGACCGTAACAAGTTATGAACATTTGATCTAGTGATCATATTCCAAAAGATATAAGGTAAATTTTTTGAGTTTAAACATCATTCTCATTCCTGCATCCGCATCCTCATCCCCTACCCGAATTGTTCTTCTATTGATACTCATTCGAAGATTACTCCCGAATCAACGTTTGGACCGTGCCCAAAGCATGGATCATTGGCCTGGGTTTAGGCCGTTTGGGCCATATGTATCACAATTGAAGATTGTGGAGTTTGAACCCAAAATCTCACTCATGTCAATATCGTTAGATGCTTGTGAGACATGGTTATTTAGCTAATTAGGAGAGTAGATGAAGAAATTGTTAGTGAGCTGTATGTTATTACCGATGGATTGGTCAACTAACATACCCTAGGATAGTTGTGGATTTGCTCCAATTGTTGGGTGGTTATCTATCGGTTACCATTTTTTTAATTACAAAAAAAAAAAAAATGTTCAAGTTTTTACACATAACTAATTATCTTCCTTTGCATTAATCACCTTCTAAAAAAATGATCAAATTCAAAATGATAAAACATGTTAATTAAAAGGAATTATTAAGGATTTAATCCAAGCATCTCTGTTATTAAGAGAAGTAGGTTATGAGTTTAAGAAGTGGTTAGAATGAATAATTACAATTTGTTTGGGGGGGTAATTGGTGGGGTTAGCTAGAACACCAAACCTAACAACTCCTTATGGCTAAATTATTACTATTATTATAGGTAATGAATGCCCATTCCTGAAAACAAATTCCAAGTTGTGGTTTTGGTTCGTTTGTTGGGAACCCACGTACTCGATCAATGGGGTGGTTTTCAATTTCATATGGCTAACTTATAAAAACTTCCCTCAAATCTGGTCTGATGTCTAATTAAGTACTGCTATTTAATTTTCAAAATCTCACAGATCATTAGATCTGTTACTTTGACAGTGGACTGTTGACTTATTTGGTTATTTTAAGGGAAAAAAAAGATTGAGACAAGATGATCCCATTTCTCCTTTCCTGTTTGTAATTATCATGAATTATCTCTCTCGGATTCTTACTAAATTCGATCATGATAAGTTGATTAAATTCCATTATAAGTGTAGAAAAATTCAGTTTTCCCACTTTCTTTTTGCTGATGATATTATAATTTTTGCTCATGCATCTCATGCTTCTGCTCTGAATATCCAACAAGCTCTGGGTATTTTTTCTGAGGCCACTGGCCTGACCATTAATTACCAGAAAAGTGCTGTTTTTTTCTCAGGAATTTCTGATTCTCGGATTGCTTGCATACTTTCTGTTTTGCACATGTCTCTTGGGTCTCTGCCTATTAAGTATCTTGGTGTGCCTCTGGTTGGCTCCAAAATTCTTGCCAAACACTGTCAGCCACTAGTTGAGAGAATTTTACATCTTTTTGATTCCTGGGCATCCAAATATCTGTCATATGCTGGTAGGCTTCAACTTATCAATTCTATTATCTTCAGTATTCATAATTACTGGTGTGCAATTTTCCCTTTGCCTAATGAAACGTTGGATGATATTTCAGCTAAATGCAAGTCTTTCCTTTGGTCTGGGACTGTTCATTCTAAAAAAAGACCTGTGGATTGGAAGTTAGTTTGCTGCCCAAAAAATCAAGGGGGGCTGGGGATATTTGATCTTAGAGCTTGGAACCTTGCTTATGAGGGTAAGAAAATCTAGAGGCTGTTTTTTGATAAGGAGAGTATTTGGGTCAAATGGGTACATGAGTACTATATCAAGCATGCTGATTTTTGGTCCCTTCCTTTTGTCCCTGATACTTCTGCTGTTTGGAAATCTATTCTAAGAGCCAGAGACCATTTTAAGCAATCTCTTCTTGCTGAGAGTTTTGTTGTTAATGGTAGATTTAAAGTGGCACATGCCTACTTATCTTGCATTGAGAATTTTGATAATGTGCTCTAGAAAAGGCTTATTTGGGGCCCTTCCCATGCCCCTAAAGCTACTTTGATCTCCTGGTTTGCTTTCGATAATAGGCTTCCTACTACTGATAGAATTTCTAAATGGAAAGCCAATATCTCTTGTGTTTGCAAGCTTTGCTTATCAGCTGAGGAATCTAGAGATCACCTCTTTTTCCTTTGTCCATATTCGGCTGCTATCCTTTTGTCAGCCTTTAGTGTGGTTAAACTCTTTGCCCCTCCTTTTTCTTTGGATTATTTGAGCAAGTGGCTGACTAGAGTAGCCAAGGGAAAATCCTTGAAATCTAGGCTTAGGAAGAGCTTATTTTCGTCTATTTTCTATATGCTTTGGAGGGAGAGGAACTCGAGGCTTTTTGATCATATTTCGACCCCTGCAAAGGACACCCCCATGAAAGGTGTTGATATGGTACAGGTGAGGAATAGTTGTGTGCTTAGTGATATTTTTGTCTCTATATAGCTTTCGTTTCTCTACTTTGGCTTATGCTGCCATGGCTTATAGTTTCATTCTCTTACGTTTTTAATCTGTTTTAGCCATTTATGTAAGGCCGCAGATTTTGCTTTGTAAGTGCCGCTGGGCTTTTTATCAATACAATTACAGGGTGATGTGCTTCCCCCTTTTCTCTCTCTCTCTCTCTCTATATATATATATATATATATATATATATATATGTTTTTGAAACATATTACACATCATTTTAGGTGAAAGATTGTTTTGTGTTGACTTATCAAGTGGAAGAAGAGAATTGATGGATAGTTGGGTAAATTCATATATAAAAATTTATTAAAATATTAAATTGTTTCAATAATTTTTTAACAATAAAATAAAAAAAGTATTTCAATTATTTTGGGACGGATAGAGTATTATATATATGCGCAAACATATTATAAACTTCATAAGATATGATGAACAATTGAGTGAATTTTTCCAATTTTTTTAAAAATGAATGTGAAATTTATGAGAAAAGAAATTATTTTTTTTATTCTCTGAAACTTTGTTATCTACATTTAATTTTATACACCTACCATCCCAGAAAGATTGTCATTTTAAAAATGACTAATAATTTATATAAAATAATAAATCATTATGTCTAATTTCTAAATATATTATTCTAGAATTTAATTTAATAAAGTATTTCTTACATAAATTTATGCAAACAAAACTTTTAAAGTCAAATGTGATAATATTTGTGAAACATTTAGTATTTAGTAATTGAATCCCGCCGCAAAGCGCACATTGCTTCAGGCTGTATTTGAACGGGTTCACAATTCATGTGCTTTGGCCATGGCATTTTCGAGACACCTCAGAACTACGAGTCTGGTAAACATTAGAAAGCCAAAAGCGGCCGTCTCCAAAATCCAAAACAAAGCAACTCGGGGGAAGCTCATGCGAAACCAGGATGTATCATTGGCAAAAATTCTCTTCGAGAAATAAAAAATGTCACTACCACCTTCGGCATCCGTTGCGCGGCGGAAGCGTCTCGGTGGTTGAAGTGGTGGAGAACCGTGCGGCTGGCGGTAACGTCGGTCACTTAAGTGACTGCCAAAGTGTGGCTCCGTTTAGAAACTAAACCCTAAAGTTTTGTTCTTAAGTTATTGTTTTTAATATGTTTTGTTAGGTTTTTACGGCGTATTATTTAACCCTCGAACCTGCACCCGAAGACATGTCAGTGATTTTACAGTAAATCGCGCGATATATCTATATGAAATACATCAGCGAAGAGAACCACCCATTTCGTTGGGCGAGAACTCCCCGATAAATATTATACAAACCATTAATAAAGTCTAGCTAAGTACGTTATGTTGTTTTTTACTTCTACAGAGCCGAGTCTTAGCAAAAAGAGAGGTTACGTACTTCCGGGATGGTCGGGGTGAACTACCGACCGAGAGGCTCGGGTACACTACTGCTACAGTTAAAACACAACAATGAAGTTTAACCGTTAGTCCGAGATATAAGTGCTTATCCATATACAAAAATACTATTATAATGCATCTATCGAGACTACCCCCTAAATAATTTATAAACCACAATTAAGGGTTATAAACATACCTTCAGAAACCAAAATATAACTGCGACCAGGCAGACTACTCCGCGGGTGGCTTTCCGGGATCTCTTGAAAATGTTAAGTAATGGGGGTGAGTCCTCGAGAGGTACTCAATAAGGGGTTAAGTAAAGCTTACAGAAACTTTATTTAAAAACACCTGCATAAAAGGTTAGCTTGCAATGATCTAGCAGTTTATACAGTCCTAATATTTCATGCATAATGATATGCAAAACGATTGTCTCGTCGAACAACATCACCTTTTTATCCCGAAGGATAGTCGGTGTAATAGTAGTTCCCCCGGCGGGACACCGGCCTACTCGGGTTCCTACTATCGACAACCCCCTTTCTCGGGGTTTAATATTCGTATGGTACCAGCGCGGGGCCTAGGTTCCCTTTATACTGCCGTGAGGTCTTAAAAGACCCATAACTATGTAAATCCGTCTCCTCAACGATCATGCATGATCAGAGGTAAGTGCTCTCCGAGCTTAAGGAAAAACCCTGCACGCCGTAAACTTTACTATAGAACTAGTCCCGGGAGTCACCGGGCCCCACTATCGACCCGAGTACTAGCCCTTAATTAACCTAATATGCATAAAGATAAACGTACACGCATATTAAGGAAATTAAGTCCATTACCTAAATTGGTAACCACTGTATCCTGTGATGACCCGAGCCCAACGTTGTATTCCGGCAACCGACCTTTAATTAGAACATTAACACTTTATAAGACTTTATAACTTAAACAATTTTTACTTATCCCAACTATTTTTCACTAAGTTGACCAAAAAGTCAACTATTTGACTAATAGGTCAAACTTTGCTTAAAAGTGGTTAAACAACCTTCTAATTTATCCAAATTTTCACTTAAGCATTATTTAATCATTCTTTATGATTAAATACGCATGTAGTCCTTACACTTTACCCAAATTTCCAATTTGGTCCAAAATTATGTAAAGTGTTCGTTTTAACTTCTTTTTCAACCGTTTCTTTTTCTTCTTTTTGGGAAATATTTCCAACTTCAATTTTTACCAAATTTCCAATTTTACCTCAAACTTTATCAGATGTTGCATTTTAGCCCAAATCTTTATAAGATTACCACCCTCACGGATTTCATAGCAGAGTTCTCCGGTGGACCATTTGTTATAGTCACCACCGGAAAAATGGTGAAAATCTGAGAAACTTATCGGCTGGTAAAATTTGTAATTACTGGGACTTTATGTTCAAGCATGCGGGACATGTTTTCTGATATTTTCTCATGTTTTGGGAAGTGAATTGAGGATATTCTGTGAGATATTCCATTTCAGGAGATTAAAATATGAGTATCGAGCTATTTTACCAAAATTTACCTCGAAAGGGTAAATTGGTCATTTTGGAAGAAAGGATGCATTTTTGATAATTCTCATGACCTGAGAATTTATTTGGAGCCCA
>JBBYHH010551322.1:0-10829 GCA_038382905.1 Daphne laureola
TTAACAAAATGGCGGAAGTGATCTCTCTGATGGAAATTGACGGAGACGACATCGACAGCCATGACGAATTCCGAAAGCTGAACACGGGCAAGACAGTTGCCGTTTCCGGTGATCGAAAAGCCATCCCCTGGGTCGAGAAGTACCGTCCTCAGTCTCTCGCCGACGTTGCAGCTCACCGTGACATCGTCGACACTAGTACCTCTCTCATCCCTCTCTATTCATCCGCTAGGGTTTTACTTTCGTTCTTCTTATGATTTCTCCCTTATTTCTCTAATGTAATCGGCTAATCACCAGTAGCAGCGAACAAGTATAAAAAGAAGAAGTAGGAGCAAGGAACCTTTTGTTTGGTTTATGGTATCTCCGGTTCACATTATTTCTGAGAATTCATATCAATTTGCCATATTCGATTTACTTCACATTTGCTTTGTCGCGATTGTTTTTTCTCTATATTTTCATAATTTTCTATATGCAGCATAACATTCGTGCGGTAATCAGTGAATTTGGCCCGTTTAAGAAACGAATTAGTTGACTTACCGTCCAAATCATACAAGTTCATTTACTCATACACTGTTATCCTCTTTGTGGGGGATTGGATCATTAGTTGACAGGCTTACAAGTGAGAATAGATTGCCACATCTCCTATTGTATGGCCCTCCCGGGACGGGAAAAACATCTACCATTCTGGCAGTTGCACGCAAACTTTATGGGGCACAGTACAGCAACATGATTCTGGAGCTTAATGCTTCAGATGACAGAGGGATTGATGTTGTTCGGCAACAGATACAAGATTTTGCGAGTACACAAAGTTTCTCATTTGGGTAACTATTACATCCCTTCACTTGAAATAGTTATCTTGGGTATGCAAGGTCCATCATAATTTCTCTAGCAGCTTTTTCTTAATCAATGCAACAAGTGTTGCAAGACCCAAACCTACAGCCCTTGTGTTTAATGGTCAGTTAATGTGTTCCTGAAAATTCTAGTTATGCAGTAAACATCCATTAGGGCAGTGGTATGTGACTGTTACTTATATTGTAGGATGTTGAGTTCATAACCTTCATGGTCTATTAAATTCATGTTCTCTTAGCTTATTTCATTTGAACATTGGAATGTATAAGAACATGCAGCTTAGGCGAAATTCATTTTCCTATTATGGATCATGAAAATTCCTTCTTTTAATTCTCAGAGCATATTAAGCTGTATGCATGCATAAATGTTAATCACTTTTGGTAACTTGGATATTTTCTTCTGGACCGAAAAGTTGTTTTTGTTGCTTCTTTTTTTTTCATTCTCTTTTGTGTTAATCTACTGTAATGAACACTGTACCATTCCAGTGCAAAGGCATCAGTGAAGCTGGTTTTACTTGATGAGGCAGATGCAATGACAAAGGATGCACAGTTTGCCTTGCGTAGAGGTATTTGGAGTAATTAAGATCAAACTGTTTCATCTGTTTCGGAAAATCACTTTTTATCCACCTAAACTCTCCTAGCTGTGTTTTATAGTGATTGAAAAGTACACAAAGAGTACAAGGTTTGCTTTGATCTGCAATCATGTCAACAAGATAATTCCAGCACTACAATCCAGATGTACTCGGTTTCGCTTTGCCCCACTTGATCGAATTCATGTTACTGAGCGACTCAAACATGTTATTAGTGCTGAAGGGTAAGTATTCCTACATCTGCAGTCATTTTACTCGTTCATATCTCCCTTGTATGATACTTTAGATTAAAATCTGACTGGGCATGCCTTTTGTTCCATTTCGTTGATTTTTCATTTTTAAGGACATTTAAGCTGTACTTAATTGTCAAGTTTCACTATTCGTGACATGCAACGAATCTGTCTACAAATAATCAAGTTATGTGGCTTGTATTCACTTTAATTCCCTATGTTCTTTTTTGTAAATCAAATCTATATTCCTTGCTATGATTTTCCTTTTTAATGATCCTTTTTTTATTACACCTGTAACAAGATTCATGTCCATGGAAACTTGTTTCATTTTACGTTAAAGTTAAAATGACCATGCATTTCTCTGGGCTTGAACTGTCTGGCACTATTGAAGCATTGCTGGATTTTGTTGCATTATTATTGTCCCTTGGTTGGTCATTGTATGACATGTCTTGTTTCTGAAAATTTCAATTGTGTGAGTAATTCTATATGAGGCTTACCTGGTTGACTGTTTTGAAAGAGTTGGTTGCTATGGTAATGTGAACCATTAGAGGACATCTTATAATACCTTTCGATGTAGTCTTCTGTTTTTCTGGCTGTAGATTGGGCTTTTGTGATGGGGGTAAAACTGATTTCTATATTCCCTTGTAGGCTTGATGTGACGGACGATGGATTGGCTGCACTTGTAAAACTTAGCAATGGAGACATGAGGAAGGCTTTGAATATTATGCAGGTTTGTTTATATTGCTGGACTGGCTCGCTATCTGGTTTATATGATTGGTTTTCTGGCTCTAATAGAGGCATGTAGACATAGCCATTTTCTACTTTGTTATCTTTTATTTTTTCAGTCATTCTACACCCTGCTTGTATCCATTTTATGATACGATGGAAAACCTGTACTTATCATTTTCTGTATATTGAATGGCATACTGCATACTGAATGTTGTTAGGGTGGTTGATGATTCAGACAGAACCACTTTTGAGCTACTCTCTTCTGTCTATTCTATTTCATAGTTCTCTGACTTCTCTCAATAGTATTGATGCTATAAGTACTTTGATATGGGCTGATGATCTAACGAACTTTGAGTAATTATATTGTGCTTTGTCAAAAATATTTTAATTATTTGATTGATGAATCTGGTATTGGAATATTGGATAGTATGAGGAGATAGTGGCATTGGCATGTGGGTCTGGGTTTTGTTTCTATTGTGTGTTTCCATTCAGAAAAGGCTAGTTGTTTTAGGTGTTTAGATATTGTTTGTTCTCATGTGAGTTTATCGGATGCAGCTATTTCTCTAGCTACACAAAAAAAAAAGAAGAAAGATTAAAAAAAAAAAAAAACAAGAATGTGGCATACTAGTGGTAAAACTTGATGCCGTGTTGTTCATGTTGATGGATTGGCATTTATCATGGATGCCTGAGTTAACTTCTAAGCATTTTTAATGGATTTATGGATTTTACCTTCTTTTCATTGTCTTTTCTGTATGTCAGAGAATGTTTGGGGGGTGTGGTGCCCTCTAGCGCCCTTCTTTGTTATCTCTTGTGAGCATTAAGTGTTTCCTTTGTCTAATTTTTGCCCGTGTGTGTGTGCATATGTGCAGTCAACATACATGGCTTCTCAAGAATCTCAACGCATTACAGAAGAAGCTGTTTACTTGTGCACTGGGAATCCAATGCCTAGAGATATTGAAAAGATATCGTACTGGCTTCTGAATGAACTATTTGTGGACAGTTACAAGCGTATGAGCGGCTGATCTCTGTCTACATTAGCATTATTGCTATCTATTCTTGACTTAATTGTAGTAATACCTCTAAATTTGTCTGTTACAGGGATTTCTGAAATGAAGGCAAGTAAAGGATTGGCACTAATAGACATTGTAAGAGAAGTGACGATGTAAGTATTTGTAGTACTTATCAGTTCTTTTGACGATTTTTGGGGAAATCATCATGCTTTGATGGTTTCTTAGCAGGTTTGTTTTCAAGATCAAGATGCCATCAGATGTTCGAGCTCCGTTGATCAATGACCTGGCTGACATAGAGTGAGTACCTTTCTGGCTGTATATTTTCATCTTTTGTCCTGCATTTACTTTTCCTCCATTAAGATCATGGTCTATTATGCAAATTGCAGTCACAAATATATATCATCTACTCGTGTAGTAGCGGGCGACCTTGGTATTTGCTGTTTTATTCTTTCCCCATAGAACAATATCTTGAGTTTGTATTGTGTAGGTACAGGTTGTGTTTCGGGTGCAATGAAAAATTGCAGCTAGGATCACTTATTTCTTCATTTACGCGAGCCAGATCGGCACTAGTAGCTGCAGCAACATAGATTAGATTCAGGGATGAAACTCTTTTATTTTGGTAATTTAAATATGTGGTTTCTGTAAGAGCAAGTCTCTTGATGAGATGCCAATGGCTTTTGGCCTTTAATCTGCGTCTCTTTTAGGCTCGAATGTCGTTATCCTCCTCAGAACGTACAACCCCATGTGCCAAAACCGACAGAAACTCTTGCAACATGGTGCGTTTCAGCTCAATGCCAAACTCTGTTTAGTTTTTTCATTTGCTTATCTAATTCTAGTGTGGACGCTAAGAAACTACCTCGGGGTAATGTGCCAATCACGGTAAGAAAAGTTATGGAACGACAGCTCCAATCAGGCTCCTGTTCGATTTGCCTTGAATTTCAGTTCATTCTCATTATACATTAAGGGAAAAAAAGAAAAGTTATGCACAATGAAGAACTCAAAAAGTTAGATCTGATTCATTCGCTACTCACTTGTAGTAATGATTGTTATTTTGTTCGTGTCCTGACGTCCAATCAACGTTAGAGATGTAAATGAGCTGAGTTTTTATCGAACTCTATTCGTGTGTTATAGAGCAATGTATTATCAAGCTTCGAGTTCAAACAGAGTTTAAGGCTTGATTATTTTATCGATCCAAATTCGAGCGGACTTGAGTTCGATTCGAGTGTCTATCGAGCAATACATACTAAAAAAAATTAGGATAGTTCAAATGTAAGTAATTAAAGTACTAAGATCTAATTTACCAAACTTATAAAGCATAAGGAGTAATTTGAAAGTAGTAGGACCTAGTTGATTAAAATTATAAAGTATCAAATTTTGAACAACTATCGAGCTGAACTCGAGTGTAGATTAAATTATTTTTTTTTACAGATTTTCGAACGGCTCGCAAGCAATCAAACTAAACTCGAGCAATCAATCGAGTTGAGTTCAACATAGCTCGAGTTCAACTCGGCTTATTTACAGCCCTAGTCCACGTGGCCAACTACGAACATCATCTTCTCGTCGAAATTGTTACCCTATGCTTCTGATGTTACCCTATGTTTTTTATTCGAGACACCGTGTCGACGATACTGAATAGGAATCCTCTTACAATTCTGACGTCGGGAGTGTTAGTTGGAGGGCCAATAATGGAAAACGGAGAAGAAAGAAGACAAAGGTGTTGTTTTAAAAGTTGGCCAAATTTAGGGGAAAAGTGAATTTAAAATTCTCAAGTTTCATAGATAAATTGTTATCTTAAAAAACGTTAAGTGAAATTAAAATTATTAACCTAAAAAACTTGTAATCGATATTCACGTAATCACTCAGTGCCACATAGCATAGCGTAATCTTAGCATATTTTACTGTCGATTGAAACAATTTATCGTCCACCGGAAAACGTATCCCTATAATAAAATACCGATGATATTCTCGATTAAATGAAAGGGTAGTTTTCCTACTAATGTTTACGAAATCTATAAATTTATCACGAAAATTTATTTTGAAACGAGAATGTCACTAACGTTTTCTTGAAGATGTATATTTGTCATTGGATGTTAAGTTGTCACAATTGACGCTCATGTGAAATGTCACTGAACGATTATGTGGACATTCAGTGTACGTTTTGTGGGGTTAATATTTAATTTAGCCTTAAAATCTATCATAATCGCCTAATGGAATGCTACCAACTGGGAAACTTAATTTCTAATGGCAAATTTCCCCATTTAATAACACATTGGTGACGAAGTTCAGTGACAAATTTAGAGATTTTATAAATTTTAATGGAAAAATCTCATATTCAATTAATTTCAATAGCAAATTTAGAAATTTCATGAACTTCAATGCATGGTAAAATTACATTTTCACCGTTAATCAAAATACAAAGTTTCTTATAATAGGGGGTTTCAAACTTAAAAATTTGGATGAAGAAAAATTAGTGAATTTATGAGTAGTTGATAAGTGAATTATTTTTGAGTGAATGGTGAAAAAATGTAAAATTTGGTTTGAGTTAGTAGTGAAAAAATATAAAAATTGGCGGTGAAAAAAAAAACCAAATTAAAAAAAATATTTTCTTCTTCACTGTTTGTTCTTCTTCAACAATCGCCCTCCACCAGCCATCTCTACCTCTGACGCCTCTTCCGTCCTCCACCAGCATCCTCCCTCCAACAACCCTCAAGCTTGGCGCAACATAGCCCTCAAGCTTGGCGCAACATCCACCAGTCGATTCCTCAGTCTAACCGCAGCCCTTGCTCCGTCGGACGCCGCCATAGGAGGGCGATGTCGCTGCAAAACCGCCAGGCGAGCACGAACCAGATCCGCACCAGTCCAGGCTTCGTTTCGCCGCAACGCCGCTAGATTTGTCTCCCACAGATACCGGCGAGTCTCCCCCATCCGATTTTGCCGCGAAACTCTGCCCAAGCGCCGCCGGATCGATCCCCATTGTTGCCAACGCTCGAGGCCGTCGTTTGCGCCGAGTCCGGAACCAGCTCCACCGTGCGCCAAGCTCGCTCGAGTTCTATAACAAGGGGGTCTGGGAAGACGAGGAACAGATCGACAAAAATTCACGATGAAAAATATTTTTCACTCCTCTCACTTTCACGAGAGGTCCGAAAATTTCAACGTGAATCACTTGACTAAATTCACGTGAAAACTTTGAGTGGAAAAAAAAAAATTCATCAACAAATCATAAGGTTTGAAACCCCCTAATGTATGAGTATTAGGGCTACACCTCAACTGGATGAACTTTTCACCCTCTCTCACGCCATTGTCTGTACGAATTATGGAGAACATAGAAACATGAGAATCTAGAATATAACTATATATTATCATGGAAACAAAAATTAAGACCTGAAAAAGATTACTCATATATAATGACAATGAGGAATCATAAATAAAAGTGAAGCAAGAAAATTGAAACGAGGTAATGATCAGTCAATCAAGTATAGTTAAGAATGTAGCACATAACTGAAATCATGTAATGATACAATAGAAACGAAAGTTTAAGTGTTACCTGATCGATCAAGTAATTCTCTCATGATTTGAAGAAACCTGTACATTAAATATGGGAACAAAGAAAGTGATCAGTGCGAGATAATGCATTAAACTTCACCTATCACTGTATTTGTTTTAAGGTAAACTGATGTGTGCCAATACAGCCAAGATTAAAAACAATTAGTTATGGGAAGAAAGAAAGAGATCAGTGTGACACAATTAATGTAGTAAACTTTGCCTATCACTATATTTCTTTAAGGTAAACTGAGATGTGCAAATACACTCAAGCTTAAACTGATATATTATCCTCCATGAACAAATAATCATGAAGTTGGAAACCGTTGAAGTCCTATTTATATCTAAAAAGGAAAAAACTTGATTCTTATACAATGAATTTAGCAAAACAATGTTGCTTTAGAAAAAAACATGAATTGAGCAAAACAAAGACGTAGCCAACCTAGCTCAGGGTCATCAACCTTATTTTTGTATAAGCATCTTGAATGATAAACATAACAAAGAAGCATGAACCAAATCCATTCTCCTTTAGAAATCAGAGAAAGAAGTCAAGTTTGCTTACCCAATATTAGTGACCCACACATATATAGTTAAGTACTGTTGAAATTGTACCTTAGAGAATACTAATTTGATGCATGTGTCCTCCCATCTTCCTTTTGTCGAGATTAAAGTTCCATTTTTCTCAGAGAAGTGTAGTAAATCATGAATGATCATCTATAAAAAAAATCATGAATGACCAAAATAAAATGGGCCGGAATGAAAACAGAGTCGACTTCAACATGAATTCAAACTCAAAACTACTCCTTTAAACAATAAACAACTGAAATTTAGTTAATCCTTTCTACTCATTGACCCATTTGATTAGCATTCATAAAGAGAAATAGAATAAGGCGTCGAAATACTAACAAGATCCACAAACCTTATAAAATGGAAGCCGAATCTGTTCCCTACTAGCAAAAGATTCTCAAAAAAGAAAACACAACCAAGTTAAGGACATCCTATACATATTCCCACCATAGTCCAAAATTCTCAACTTATTAATGAACTAACAAAAAGAATAAATGAACACAGATTGCAAAAAAAATTATTTTCGATTTTCTTAAACCTTTTTGTTCGAACAAGCACATATACTTTCCGAAACCTATTTGAGTAGCTAGCTCAAGGATACAACACAAAACCAAAGTTCAAATTTTCAATCCGTAAAAAGAAGGAAAAATCTCTTTAACCTCTTCTAGAAATTGAGAGCGAATAGGAGTTGTTTTGATTGGAACTCTTTCACAAATTCTCTTCATGTCTCCATCTTCACTGCTACAAGAGGGAATAGAAGCACAATGGTTGTTGTTGCGATCCCATCTACTCCACCATTCTAGCACTAATTTCAACTCAAGTCAATAATCAAAATACTTAACCGAGCTGGGCTTGGAACAAATAAATATAAATTTCAGCAATTAACTTAAAGATATCATGCTTTCAACCTCACTTCACAAACCCCAGAGTTAAAAATAAAATAAAAAAACTTACAGCATCTAATTTACCAAATGTACTCACCGATCGCTGGTGTTAACCACGACCAACAAGCATTGCCGATTCCATCTTCCTCCGTCACGTTGCTCGCAACCCGCCGGCCTCCAAGCTCGTTTCCACCAAAACCTCTTATCGTCGAGCCTCCTCTTTAAATCGTGTCAGGACACACTCGAGGTTACCAGCTCAAGCTTGTCTCTGATTCTCGTTCATCTTACCGGTCATGCTGGAACACCATCGTTCTCTGCCAAAAAAAAAGTCCTAAACACATCTGATTCGTCAAATCGCCGGCTCTCCGGCCTCCACCACGAGCTCCTTCGCCGATCAACATCTCCCTCCCTCGTGACCTTTCGCGTGCGCTTCGCGTCCCTGCGTCAAGCCACTATCACATTCCAAAATCACGAGTTCCCCAAGCTCCAACGCTTTCCTCACTGCCTGCTTTCACTCTCGTAGCTCTCCTCACTTCCGTTTTGTTGGCCGCTGCTAGTTGAAGAGAGAAGTAGAGAACACAAATTAGGGATTTATGTGGGAGTAGGAAAACCAGGCCTTCAACTCTTTCTATATTGTCAAAAGTACCCCATCTTCCTAATAATACTTATTGTTTTGTCCGTAGGTTTTACAACCTACGGTTTTAACTGTACGTTTGTAGGGGTGCTAACGAGCCGAATCGAGCTCGAACATCACATGTTCGAGCTCGAGTTCGAGTTCGTGAGAGTGGCTCGAGTTCGAGTTCGTTCGAGCCAAGCTCAAAAAAAACGGCTCGAGCTCGACTCGTTTAATGTTCGAGTTTGGCTCGATAGTTCGTGAGCTCGAAAAACTTAAGTATTTAATTAATTAAAATATGAAAAAACAAGGATTAAGTTGTAAATTATCCCAAAACCATCATTTTCCTTGGGTTCGTGGCTCGTGAAGCTCGACTCGTTTAACGTGGTTCGACTGTTCGAGCTCGAAATGGCTCGTGAATGGCTCAGTTCGTTTTATACTCCTAACTCAAATTGGCTCGCGAGCTGGCTCGAGCCGAACCTCACAGGTTCGAACTCGGCTCGTTTTACTACTCGAATCAAAATTTCAGCTCGAGCTCGAGTTCGAGTTCGTAGCTCGTGAAGTTCGGTTCGTTTAATGTATTTCGACCTCGAGCTCGAACGGCTCGCGAACCAGCTCGGTTCGTTTATCACCCCTACATAACATTGGATGAGGCTGGATATTTGTCATAGCATAGGGCTATAACTGCACATTTTTCAAAAGTAGAGGGATGCTAATGATAATATCCACTAGATAGAACCCTCGTGGCTTTCTCCTTACCATGAAAGGCTATGAGATCAAGTGTAAGATCAGATGAGATTATTCTGGAGTTTGAGCAGAACAGAACAGAAGCAGGCATGTTGATAGGTTCTTCATCCCATCAAAGCTTCACAGCAAATGCTGTGGCGCCGCTAATCAACATACACAATAACCACAAACCCTCCTCCATTAATCCTCCTCTTTACTTCTGGAGAAACTCATCTGAAGATAGCAGCAGTGAAGATTGCTCCAGGTACGTGTAGCAGCAGGGACGATGGAATTATTGTGTAAGCAAAAGTTTGATTGGAAATGATTGTATTGGTAAATTGCAGGAGATATGAGAATAAGGTGGGAAAGTTAGCAATCGTGACACTGGCAGCTGGATTGCTGAGTTTAGGTACAGTTGGGGATGCATCCGCTGTTAAGAGCGGCGGAAGAGTTGGTGGCCAAGCTTTCCGATCTGCACCTCCACGCTCCTCCTCCCCCCCAAGAATCAATAACAATTCAAGGTACTTTTCATAATCTACCTCATCATGTCAAAAGATTTATGAGTTTGACAACAACTTTTTAAAATAGCGTTTACTTTCCGAAAATATTATTTATGGGTAAAGTAATTGTTTGATCTTAATCATTAAAAAAATTATTCAAAATACTACATCTACTTAAAACAGTTATTCTCAAACGAGACTCTTAGAGCATCTACAACAATACTACCTATTTTTAAGTTAAAGTATAACTAAAATGACAAAAAAGTTATATTAGCTAGTGAGTTTAACATTGTTATTGCAACAATATTGCTAGCTATTATAGTCAATGACATTTATTATTGATTCGAAATCAATAATATTTTTCATATGACTGTCAATAAAATCTCTCTCTTCACTCCCAAATTTGGAGAGCCAAATAGCTAAAGCTATTATGGTTAGCATGATAGCTAATGTTGTTGGATGAAAGATTTGTCTACTTTTCCTATTTTTGTTAGTTATATTTAACTTATGAGCCTAATAGTTAGCATTGTTGTAGATGCTCTTAACACGAATTTTGTGTGTCTGAGAATAACTTTTTCAAGTAACTATTACATTA
>JBBYHH010551433.1:0-10828 GCA_038382905.1 Daphne laureola
AAATCCAACAAACATCAACCCAAAAATTCATCATGATTTTCGGCCACCATTCTTTCTTCATGATCCAACATGAATTTTATCTTATACCAAGCATTAATCTTACACCAAAACAACCCAAGAACACACTACAACCAAGCTTTCAACCAATTTCCAAAATTGGTCTTGAACATGCTTCTCTTTCAACTCCAAAACTTTGACTAAACATGGAATCATGGAGGAGTTACCAAGACATAAGCTTACCTCAAGGATTAGGAAGGATTTGATGGAATAAATTTTCCAAAAACTCCCCTTGAATTTCTGCAATGAGAAAGAGAAGAGAGAAGATATCATTTCCATGATCAAACCTTAATAACTTCACTAATTAATTAAGGAAACTCCTTACCTTAATTAATCTTGAATGAGTCTTGAGTTAGGAACTTGAAGATGAAGACACCATGGAGAAAGAAGGAGCAAGAATCGGCTGGACAAGGAGGTGGGCTGAATACATTTTGCTCTCTTTCATTCTTTTCTTCCCTTTACTTACTACTTAACTAATTTATCAAACTACCAAAAGAATTTCCTTTTCTTTTTCTTGTAGATAATTCAAACAATTATCCTCTTCCAAACCAATACAAGCCCTTTGATTGGATTTCCTACTTGATTCTTACCCTTGATTCCATGACAAGTGTCATGAGGTTTACCAAATTTGTTTCCAAAACACATTCTCTTCTTTTTAATAACATTTCTTCACCAAACCAACCATTCCACACTCAAAGCCACATTTGGGCCCAAATGAAGCCTTAAAAATTCACCTAGCCCAACCAATTTTTCCAACTTGTGATTTTTATCTAATTTTCCAAAAGGACCATTTTGCCCACTGAAACCCATTTTTGGTAAAATGATCCGGGATTTCTAAAACATTCCAAATTGATAAAATCCTATGGAATGGGCTCCAAATAAATTCTCGGGTCATGAGAATTATCAAAAACAAATCCTTTCTTCCAAAATGACCAATTTACCCTTCTAGGGTAAATTTTGGTAAAAAGGCTCGATACTCATATTTTAATTTTCTGAAGTGGCATATCTCGAAGATAAATCTCAACTCACTTCCAGGGACTCAGGAAACATCAGAAAATGTGTCTCATACGCTTTAACATAAAGCCCCGATAATTATAGATTTTGCCCGTTGGCAATTTTCTCAGATTTCGACCATTTTTCCAGTGGTGACTGTAACATATAACATATATACATATATAGAGAGAGAGAAAGAGAGAGAGGCATTGTTCAACATTTATGTTTGATTGATTCATGAGCTAGAATAATAAATATAATAATGTCAACCCTGTAATTCATTGATGTTGGCTTTGTTGCCTCCTACCACATGTTTTGATGATTCCAAAACCTTGAGGACCTATTTGTAAAGTTTTGATAAATTCAAGGTCTTGAACAAAATTACTATCTCTTGGTTTGGAAGCTCAAATTTGTTGGGATACAATTGCAAATTATTGAAAAGAATAAGAAGTCATGTATTATTTGGTCATTGATGAACATTTCGGCATATATACATTTAAATCCAATTCTATGATTAATGTGGATTTGTTTCTTAGCCATATTCATAAGAAAACAAAGGATGCATGTCGAAGACCAAGTATATGGAAACAATCAGGTGGAAATCAAACCATATCGTAATGAAAATGGAATACGAAGATGCAATTAGATCACAAAAGGAAAGAAATCTCGGAAGTGTGTGATGCAGCATGCATCAATGCATTGATGGCCAATTGCTCAAGATGCAAACTTCAAGGTTTACAAGCCATGGAGCAATCAAAGATGAAGCCATCTATTCCACTACTATGCTACAGTTATGAGAGAAGTTATACAAGATTGAAGCTTTCAAGAACATCAAAGATTGAAGAAGAAATCCATCAAGTTGTTAAAGCTAGTCTTCATCAACGCATTGATGGAAGATGACAGAGAAACTAAAAAATCTCCAAGAGCTATGTTCAAATTAGGCAATGTTAAAAAATCTCTCAAATGGAAAGTATTCAAGTGCAACGGCTATTATAGGATCTCAGAGACGCTCCTGCCCATTTACAATATTCTAGAGCTTATAAAAGAAAAAGGAAGATGAAGAACAGAATGACAGAACTGCACATATTATGAAACCTCTACAGAGGAAACCTCTCCTTCTCATTCACATTGATCAGAAAACACTTTCGAGCCTACATTCACAAAGCTGCAAGCATCCAGAGATCATCATCAATAGCTTTGCCATTATAGAGAGTCATGTTGTAGACCTAAGTATGCCCAAGAGGGGGTGGATTGGTGTTAAAATATATTTAAAACCTTTGGCTTTTCAACCAAACCCTATGATGAACACGTTGATAATATTATAGTTGAGTATAATTGTAGCAGTAAGATATCAACGCGTTGATAGTGTGCACTGATAAAAGTGAGTAGAAGGATAAGGGACACAAGAATTTATAGAGGTTCGGTCAACACAACCTACGTCCTCTACTCTAGTCACACTTAAGATTTTCCACTAGAACGGAGGCCTGACATACAGAGCTTATACAGGGTGCCTGACACACAAGACTTAAACAAAGGCTGCCTGACAAACAAGACAATACACCACAAATGCCTGACTACCAGGACTTAACAAGGTGCCTAACTAACAAGACTTTCTCAGATGCTTGACTAACAGGACTTTGTACAATGGATGCCTGACACACATGACTTTACGCCAAGGTTGCCTAACTTACAGGACTTAGCAGGAATGACAGTAACGATGTGTTCAACATGTTGATAGAGCAATCTATCTACCTTTCTCTTCCTTGGGAAGTATCACTTAATTGGTGATATAGAACTGGTCTACCACCACTAACTAATGATGTTGATCAATATAAGCTCGATAGATAGCATCTTATATAGAATAAATATGTAAAGATTAGAGTAGGCTTCTCTGTTGATGATGAACTCTCTTCTGATGTAATCAAAGCTTCTAGAGGATGGTCTTCAGGATGAATGCAACTTTATGAGTCATATCTTGAGATTTTCTTTATGTGTGAGTGATGAAGATCAAGAGTATTCACAGAATGTATAGAGATGAGTAGTATTGTTATAGTGTGTCACTATCTTCATCTTTTCTTCAGCTTTTATAGGCTCCACTTGCTTCACAAATTGGTAGGAGCGTCTAACATCAATTTAGCCATTGGCTATGAATAGTTTCAATTTTAGAGCTTTCTGACCATTGTCAATTGATTTCTAGCCGTTGCACATCTTCATAGATTTTATTATTCATTCCATCAATGCTTTGATGAAGAGTGGCTTCAACAACTTGATATTTTTTCTTCGTTCATCTTGGCTTCTCATATGAGCTTTGAACTTGTATGCTTTCATTCTTTGTTGATGCTTAGTAGTGGAGTGATTTGCTTCTTGTATGAATGACTTGAAGCTTGTGATTCATGAAGCTTGAATTCTGAGAAATTCTGATATCAACCTGTTGATGCCTACTCCATCAAGTGTTCCTTGATTTATTTCCATAAATGATCATATAGTAATTTGTCAATCCCATCTCTTCTTCATTCTGATGGAGAAATCAATCGTTGCTTCCAGGGATGATATTTCAGCATTAGTCGTTCAATTTTCCTACAAATGTGATTAAGAAACAAGTTCACATTAATCATGAAATTGGATCTAAATGCTTACAAACCGAAATATGCAAAGTGTTCTTCATAACACATGAATTCTTGTACTTTTGCTTACTTTGCATTTTAATCCCAATGTTTTTGGTCTAATCACTCAAGAATTAGTAATCTTGGTGAGTGCACCTGATTTTATCAAAACTTTGAAAATAAGTCTTTAAGATTTTGGAATCATCAAAATAGAGTGGTTTGAAGATAACAAAGTCAACAATCTCCCTTTTTTTCATGATGACAAAACACTTCAAGAAGTTTTGATAATCCTTTGCAATCTGTTTGATTAAAGGTCTCATAGCTGAGTATATGCTCCCAATTAGGATGAGCTTTTGTAAAAACATTTTTCATACCTTCGAATACATTCTCCCTTAGAACATATTCTCCCGCTTAGGAAAATAGTTTTGGAAAATGATATTGGGAATGTAGTGCATTGTACCAAATCTGACAAGCTCCCCCTTACTTCTTGAACATGTTTCTCCCCCTTTTTGTTATCATCAAGAAGGTAAAAAATAGAGGAGTGCATATGCAAGACATTAAGTGTTACAGTCACCGCTGATGGATGGTGACTCTTCGATAAAGTTTGACCGAAGGTTAAATTCTACAATCACCGGGACTTTGTTATAAAACGTGCGGGACACGATTTTTATTAATTTCCATGTCCTGTGAAGTTCTTAGAGGTCCATTTCCATGGGATTTCATATTTTGGTATTAGTACGTGAGTCCTTAGCCATTTTACCAAATTTTAGTTTCGGGGGCGAAATGGTCATTATGAAAAATTTGAGGAAAATTGACATAATTTGGATATAGTTTTGGCGCAAAAATGGGAGGATGTATTTGGATAATATGTTATGATATGGTATTATTATTATACCATGAAGTGGATAACTATGACATCATGTATTAAAATATTGTAAGTGAATTACATGTGTCAACATGTTATGGCGAAGACTATTAGTTAAGTATTTTAATTTTGTGGTAGTAAGTAAATGGAGTTAAAAGGGAGGATATTTTGTTATGGTTGGTAAATAAAAATGGAGAGAAATATTGGGGTAGTAACACAAATGGTAATTAAAAGGTAGAAAGGGAGTAGAAAATCATTTAACAAAAAAACATAACTTCTCTCTTCTCTCTCTCCTAGCCACCGGTTTTGGGCTCTCTCTTCTACCATTTTTCTTGATTCATTTATTCAAATCTTCATATTCTCTTCAAGAAATCTTCATGAAGGATTCATGATAGAATCAAGTTTGGAAGTTGAATCAAGCTCCTCTATTCTCTTCCATTAAGACCGATTTTATAGAGTAATTTTGGGCCAAGTTCTCCACCAATTTTCTTCAAGATTGTTGTAGGTAAGCATGAATTTGAAGTACTATTAAGCTTCTCTACCATGATTCATCTTGTTGGTTGAAATTAGAGAGGTTAGGGTTTATGTGTTCATGAGCAAGTTTGGGGTTAACTTGAATGAATGTTTCTAAAGTGTAATTGGGATGATTATGAACACATTTAATGCTTGGAGTTAAGCTTGAATCATCATGGTTGGTAAAATGGGGAGTTGGCCGATTTTGAGCATGATGAACATTAGTTGATGTTCTTTGTTAAAGTGTTGATTTTTGATGATTTAGTGATGTTATGGAGCTCTTAAATTGTTATTAAAAGTTTGAAGAAAAGCCTTCCTAGTGTACTTTTGTATATGGGCCGAAATTAAGGGGATTAAGAAGTAATTGGTATTCAATGATGAATTATGAAATTGATGATGGATTAGCGTTCTTAGCAAGCTCTGAAAATGTTGTTGGAAAGTTGGAGAAAACTTTCTTTGGTGATTCTCAACTTTGGACGATTTTCACATGTGGAAGAATTAAAGTGATATTCTTTGATTAATAGTGGTAAATGAAGTGGAAATGAGCTTTCCTAGATGATAAGTGAATGTTGGATAACATTTCCGTTGATTGGTCATTTTTTGGTAAATTGGCCAAATATGTTAAGTTTCTTTGAATGTTGGATTTGGATAAATGAATTGAGGAGTCAATTCCTTTTGTTGTGTAATTTTTTAGAGTTATCTTGCGTAGTTGGGGAATTCAACCGGAACATTACCTGACTTACAATAGTGGTTTCCTCGGGTTGCCTCAAGAAGTTTGGGGTTTATTAGGTAAAAGCTCAACTTTCTTGAATATGCATTTTGGGATGCTTTATATACAATTTGGGTTAGTTGAAGCTAGTCTCGGGCCGAGGATCGGGCTCTGTGACTCCCGGGACTAGTTACATGATAATGTAAATGGTATTGCAGGTTTTCAAGCTTGGAAGTTTATTTAATGATCTATGTTTGATCAATTATGTGTCTTCTGGTATTCTGTGATCAATGATAATAAATTCTGTGTCTTATGATATTTTATGATCATAATGATCAATTATGAGATGCTAGAGTGCATCGGTCAATAGTTGACCTATGATGTGATTATGATGGTTAAGGGGAACCTAGGCCCCTCGTTGGTACCATGCGAATGTTCTGTATGTGGGAACCCTGATTGGTTGAGCATCAACCCTCAGAAGCCATCATTTATGTATTTTCGTCGAAAGGGACGAGTGAGTATATGTGTTTGGTCGATATCTGAATCTGTATTTAGTATCAGTATTGGTATTTGAATCAGTATCCTTTCTGTCTTCCGAGACATCTGTTTATATATTTATGTCATTTGCATACATTGCATATCATTCATCATGTGATTACTTAGGTTGTATGATCTGTTTAGCATATTGCATACTGTAGACACTAATCCTTTTCTGCAAGTAACAACAGAACAAAGTTGTTAAGAGCATTTTGAATTTCAAACATACCATTTACCATGATATATTTAGGTTCTATAAGTTGTTAGAACATGGCATGCTAACCCTTTCTGCAGGAATTACTAATCATCTTTGTTGCAGTTTATTTTATAAACCATTACCTTACCTCAGCCATTACTGAGTACCTTTCGAGGACTCACTCCCTTTATGTTTATGTTTTTCAGAAGCTTGTGATATTAGACCAGCGGAGTAGCTCCGCTAGGTTATTCTGTGATTTTGTGCCACATGTACAAATATCTCTTAGATGCGATTTCCGATTCCGTTTAAGGGGTGACCTCGATTAAGTTGTTACTCATTATCTGAGTACTTTCGGGTGAACACACATATGAAATGACTAACGGTGAATCCTTTATTTGTGTTTAGCAGCAGCAATAGTAGCTTGGAGTGATTATTGATATTATAGTTGATCCCGACCACCCAGGCACAATATGTATTCCATTTTGGCAGCTCTGAGCTCTGTAGGAGTAGACTGCATATGTACATGTAGCTTTGAAAGCACTTTAGAAATTGTTCATGTGTTCAGCTACTTGTGATTTTGGGATGTAGGTTCACATGATCAACTGCTTTCTGATTATCTGGATAGTTGTTATTTCACTCGGGGAGTGTTTACTCCTTTCTGGTGTATCTGATGTTCAGATGAGCTCAACTTTATGTTTTGACAATGTGCAATTTCTTGTATGTACGTGGATTGTTTTAACTGCAGGAATTTATGCAAAAATTAGGACATCCTAAACCAATGGCGCGTTTAGGACAAAGGAAAAATAAATTACAGGACTGGGTTATGGATCACCCACCACACTGTGGCCCATGTTCCGACGTCATTCCCCCTCTCCGCCCCCGTACCGTCCGGCTTCTGCAAGCAGAGGGGGTGACAACTTGGTATCAGGGCATGGTTTTGAGAATTAGACTTCAGAACGTAGGATAGTCCAACTATGGACTTGGAAAGAGGTGTTTGGACAGGCACAGCCTGTGCCACCAATTAGTCCAGGATAGTTTAGTGAGGAGTTTGGCCACCTCCTTATGAGAACTACCTTGGAACAAGAGGTGGGACTGCAAGCGATCGGTCTAGACATGCTCAATTTGATTAAGGTTCTGGTTTGCCTTTGGTAAAGAGGGAATTGCACAAGACTTAACCATTAAGGATATGGTTTGTCTGATTGATATGTGATTGTGTATGATGTGGTTTGATGTTGTTTTTCTATTTAGATAATTTGCATCATGCATCATACATGCATCTACACTACAGAGCCATTAGAAATATTGCTGCTTGCTTATGATATGAAGTTAACCATTTTGTTGTGCTCTTTCTTCTGTTGTGAAATTTCAGCTATGGTAAATACTCCTCATCAGTGAGATTTACATCCAGAGCTTAGGGATGAGGACCCCGCTCCTTCCGATAACCCAGGAAGGAGGCCTAGGCAACACCTAGCCCTATCAGATCCTCCGCAGCAACTGCAGGTTCCAGCGAACCTATTGCAGATCTGAGGACATATTTAGATTATTCTGAACCAGTTCTTGCCCCAGGAAGATCAGGGCAATGCAAGAGTGCATGTGGATCGAGAAGCACAAGAGAGATCGGTTGGTCAGTTAGAGGATGAAACTACCGAGTTAGAGCATTCTGACACTCCCAGTACTCCTCACACCAGCCCTCAGGGCCACCAGATTGATCTGAGTTCGGATGAGGAAGAGGATGCAGATAGAAGACACCCCCGTGCTTGGAAGGTATGACGGGAGGTTGAATCTGAACATACCGTGCAAGAGCGATCTTGAGAGGATAGAGATCGATGAACCATTCGCTGCCCCCGACACATGGAGGGTGATGATACTGAGGATGCCCGATGGGCCCAGAGGCCCCAGGTTGGGCGAGTTACAGGTTCTGATGGACTTACTAGGATGGAGCGCTTCCAGTACCTTGGTCCCTCCAGATTCTCCGGCAAGGGAGGGTCGGAGGCCGCCGAGTCCTAGTATACTAACATGGATCGTCTATTTGGGATGTTGGATTTTCCCTCTGAAGAGATGGTTTCACATGCCACATTCAATCTTAGTGACATGGCATATAATTGGTGGAAATGAGTTATGTGCTCCAAGAGAGCGGAGTAAATTCAGCGGGGTCGGTGGGACCCCGGTATGAGGTGGGAAGAATTCTTCCATCTATTTTAGGAGCAGCGGATTGGGTACGCTGCCTGAGACCATTGCCAGGTGGAGTTTGACAACCTGTGTCAGGGGAGTTTATCCATCACAGATTATTAGAACGAGTTTGACTGATTGGTATGGTATGCTCCCCAGTATGATGGAATGGAGGATGAAAAGGCCAAAAGATTTATGAGGGGCCTAAGACTAGAGATTAGGAGGTACATGGTACCCTTGGGTATCAGATCATATCATGAGGTAGCTCAGAAGGCCCTCTTGATCGAGATGGAGGATGCAGAAGACCAAGTTGCGCCTTCTCGACCCCAGACCAGCGGGAGGAGTTTGAGAGCGTAGAGGTCACATAGGGTTACCGACAGGTCTGGAAGATCAGGCTAGGGTGATAAGGGCAAGGGCATAGCAAGAGCATCATTATATTGCCAAAGCTGCTGCAAGTATCACTCTAGCACATGTTACCGCCAGACGGGCGAATGTCTTAGATGTGGATCTACTGAGCATTGGATCCGGAACTGTCCACTGGTCTAGGGGCAGGATAAGGTAGTAGAGCCTCATTATCAGCTCCGGGTCCATCACAATGTGCCCTAGGGGCGCAGAGTAACTTTGGGTGGCCCAAGATTCTAGCAGTCGAGATTGCAGTATCAGCCACCACCTCCACCACCACAGCTGCAGGCCCGACCGCGATGGGTATTTCGTATTGAGTAGGGCAAGACTGCTCAATAGGGAGCATTGGTAGGTACACTATTCCCAAACAATGTTTCTGTTTATGCATTTTTAATATTAGTGCATCCATGTCTTTTGTTGCATATAGATGTGCAATATTTCTGCATTTAGCTATTAGTTCTCTGTGTGATGGGTTTTTGATCCGTACTACCGAGAGTTAATATCTGGTTTTAAATGAGATGGTACTTGAATGTATATTGACTGTCGGTAGATATCAGATTCAATCTGATTAGTTGGTGTTAGGCACACCTAAGTATGATGTGATATTTGGTATGGATTGGTTAGTAAAGAGTTATGTTCAGATTAACTATGCCAAGCGTCACATCCCGTTATTGGAAGAGGTTTTACCCCTCTCGGTTCCACCGGATACTGAGATCCACAACCTTAGCATGAAGTTAAGGATTCTGGATCGGGTTTCAGTGACCGATGTGGAAGACTACTGTGAACTCAATTCTGCAAACACCCGTGAGGACTTAGAGAAAAATTCCAATTGTGCGATACTTTTCACAGGTACTTCCCAAGGAGTTTCCAGGGATGCCGCCAGAGCGGGAGATCATATTTGAGAATTGTTTCCAGGGATGCCTAGTTTTTTAAGTGTGGTTTCTAAATCTGCGAAGTATCATTTCTGAGGCATATCATTGGCGAGAATGGCCTTTCCGTTTACCGAGAAAAGGGACAAAACTGAACAAGATTGGGAGCACTACTTGCTCGGTAATACGTTTCAGGTCATCACCGATTACAAGAGTTTAAAGTATCTGTTCACTCAGAAGGAGATGAACATGAGGCAACGCAGGTGGCACCTTTAAGAGCGAACATAGATCTGTACTTTGACCATCCAATCGGAGTGGTTGGCCAGAGTCCATGAGTTACAGAGAAAGGATCCAAGTTTGAGAAAACTTTCAGGAAAGGACGATGGAGCATTGCATCCATCTTTCGAGTACAGGCAATTGGTTACTGTGCTTCAAAGAGCGTCTGTAAGTACCAGATGACAAAGAGAAAATTCAAGCGCGGTTGAAGACCACGAATGAATGTATCACTTATTATGCGAATAATTAGCATAGAGATTTGGAATTTGAAGTCGGAGCCAAATTTTGGCTCATAGTTGCACCAATTATAGGGACCGTTAGTTTTGGTGGGTGGGGCAAGATAGCCCCGAGCGATATCGGCCCTTATGAGATTTTAAAGTGTATTGGCAAGGTTACCTATCAGTTAGCTTTGCCTACGAGTATGTGTGCGGTACACAAAGTGTCACTACCGTCCATCATGATCGCTAGTGCGGAAGCGTAACTTACTCATTCATTGCGGCTGTTGACGTCAGAACGGAATCCATCAGAATTTCGGTTCCCAGAAAACTGACTAAATTAAAACTTTCCCTTAGATATATACCAACAAGTCATTACAGAGTTTTAACCAGAAATATAGCGCGGTGGATTAACCAATATATC
>JBBYHH010551544.1:0-10828 GCA_038382905.1 Daphne laureola
TATAAATTTTTTAACTTTAAACATCTAAACATCCATGAAAATAAATCATAGATTAAATACTGTGAAACAGCAAAAAACAAACGGTCCAATTAATTCAGGACGGAGGGAGTATTAAATAGTTATCTCACTCTAAGGTTTATACAGGTTTAGAGCATCCATTCCTTTTTCTAACTCAATTAAGCGTTTATTTTTAAATGCTTCACTTCATGAGGCTGTCCATACCTGTTCATAAGCGGAATGTTGATTTTTTCCTCTGGTTCGCAGATTGGTTTAAACTATCTTCCGGCGCTGCTACCAACTGAATACAAGCTTAAAAGGTTCCCTTCTTCATATCATGATATTGTGTTATATATGACCACTATTATTATGTTTGGCTTTATACTTTAGCATGCTTATGTTAGATATATAATGACAGTGATCTGATAACACACCTCTGATGTTTACTGCTAACTTCTTCAAGCTTTAGAGATTTCGCTATACATAGCTTCATATGCCACCAAAACGAAAAACCAGAGTGGACACAAACTCTAAAATTATATCAATAAATGATAATGTGTTCACTACTAACAATCAAAGACATCAAAGAAGAAGGTTGTTAGTAGCATCGGCCACTTCAGTATTAGTTACCGCAGAAAGTTGTACGCTGGAAAAACAAAGCCTGCATACTGACTCTGTAGAAGGTCCACGCATTGCTGGTTTTGAAAAGCTACAACATTCAGCACTGGCTGGAAAGGCAGGACAATCACACACTTCGATGAGGTTTCTGACTTCAACAGAACTGCTATATCTCCTCTTACATCTCCACCACTTCATCATTACGCTCAACCTCTTCATGCCTCTCCACTTATAGGTATTAACATATGTTCGATACAAAGAAAACTTAGATTTCATTAATGTATTCTTAATTTTATTCACCGTAATATATAAGTTCACCATTTCATGAAAAAGAAAAATACATTTTACGGTTCACATAATTAAAACTGTGAAATTAATCTATACATTAGTTCACCTATTTTATAAGAACCTAATTGGTTTAGTTTCAGCTTCCATAGGCATGACTAAAAAAAGATTAAGTATTTTATTCTCTACAGTTGAACGATTGTTTTACGAATTTTTTGTCTTTGCCGTCCCCAGTTTTAAAATTTAGCTATAACAACTTCTTGCTCTTTTTATTTTCCAGTTGTTTTATGTGTTACTTTCACACCTTAATTTTTAGAATTTATACCTTTGTCCACAGAAACTTCATCAGTATATAATGATCTTGGAGACTGTCGGTATGTATGTCAGTATTGCCAAAGTTTATTCTGGTATGAGGAACGTCTGAGAACCAATTCTCCAGATAAACACATCAGATACAGTGGTTGTTGCAAAAATGGACAGATCAAACTTCCGTTACCGAGAGATCCTCCAGAATATGTTAAAAATGTCTTTGAAGACAGACATTTCTTAGATAACGTGAGGTTGTATAATGGCATGTTCGTTATGACTTCATTTGGAGAAAAAGTTGATCATGCCATTAATAATGGTTCTGGGCCGTATGTTTTTAGACTGAGTGGTCAGATATATCACAGAATGGGTTCACTATTCCCACTTCCGGGAGAAAAACCAGTATTTCTTCAACTCTACATATATGACACAGAACATGAGGTTGATAATAGAATGCACCATTTCGCTGAAGAAAAATCTTCGACTGTAAAATCAGAAATAGTTGAAGGCCTAATCATTGTACTTGATGCACATAATGAATTAGTCAAATTACTCAGAAAGGCCAGAGAAAAGACTGTGCAAGGCAACGTAGCAGAATTCAGAATCAAACTTTACAACAAACCAGCCGACCATAGGTACGATCTTCCTACCTCAAATGCTCTTGGTGCTATTATATTCCAATCTGAACCTGAAACTCAGAATGATTATGACATAATAGTTGAATCAAAAAATGGCATATTGCAAAGGATCAACAAGCTTCATACTTCATACATGAGTTTGCAGTTTCCTCTGTTATTTATATTTGGCGAATCTGGATTTAATTTGGACATGAAGTTGTTTGACATTAATGGTTTTGCTACAAATAGGCGTTTAACTATGAAAATGTTTTATTCCTATCAATTACATGAACGCCTTAATGCATATTCACATATATTGAAAGAAGGGAGACTATTCCAGAAAACTGTTGACATTCCTATCATCTACATTCATATTCGTAAAGAACATTATTTTTAACTTTAAATGTTGACATTATAGTTACTAACACTTTTTTTTTTTTTTTTTAAAATAAACTTACCGACGGACCGTCTATCGGTATACAGGTACCGACAGACGGTCTGTCGGTCTACCGGTTCCGATAGAACGTCCATCGGTGGACCAATACCGACAGATCGTCTATCGGTGTCCCTTGTTTCCGACAGACTGTCTGTCGGTATATGTTCGCCGGAGACATACCGATAGATAGTCTGTCGGTATTACCGATAGCTCGTCCGTCCGTACTACCGACAGCAAAAAGTCTATCGGTCTAGGCAGTCGGTATTGGACAGTTTTCTAGTAGTGTCAGGACCTACTGTTGTCTGTTAATTGCCATGTATGATGTAAATTTTTTACTTATCAGGGCCCTGAGGTTAGAAGTGGAGATGTACCTCAG
This sequence comes from Daphne laureola, assembly GCA_038382905.1. Lineage (NCBI taxonomy): Eukaryota > Viridiplantae > Streptophyta > Magnoliopsida > Malvales > Thymelaeaceae > Daphne > Daphne laureola. The sequence continues at coordinate 2,636 of JBBYHH010551544.1, forward strand.
CCAATTAAGCTTGAGGAAGGACAAGAGTTTAATTTTACCATTAGAAGAGGTGTCTGCACAGAAGACACTGTCAGTGTAAATTATGATGACTTCATCAATGACGTGGCGGTTGGTGACATACTACTTATAGATGGTAAGCAAAAGAATGCTCAACTCTTTCTCAATCTACACTATTCTTCTTGGTGTTTGCATGTCTTTATATGATCTCTTCATAATGGTTTAAGATCAGCTATTGAGTGAACTTTCAACTGAAATGATTTTGCAAACAAAATACTTCCAAGTCTTTGAAATTTCTGGATGACTGGTAAAAGTATTAGTATGGTTCTATCTGCTTCTAAACAATTCTTAGGTTTGTGTAATGAAAGCTCTATACAGGAAAAGTAAATGCATTCCTTCTTTTTTTCCTAATGCAGGTGGCATGATGTCTCTAGCTGTTAAGTCAAAGACAAATGATTTGCTAACGTGTACTGTGGTTGATGGTGGGGAATTAAAATCAAGGCGCCATCTAAATGTTCGTGGAAAGAGTGCTACTATACCGTCAATAACTGGTACAGAGTAAAATATAGACTTGGTTTGGGAATTTTCAATCTGCATATTAACCTTTTTATTCTTCCATGTAATGGTATTTTGCTGTATGATGCTCAAATCTATTCTGTCCTCTTTGCAATGTCGTTACAGACAAAGACTGGGAAGATATCAAGTTTGGGGTAGACAATCAAGTTGATTTTTACGCTCTCTCTTTTGTCAAGGATGCTAAAGTGGTCCATGAGTTAAAAGATTTTCTCAAAAGTAAAGTCACTTTTCAGTTGCTGATTTTGTCAAAATTTGTTGCAGCATTCTAGTCACTGTACCAAATCCTTTTTGCAGGAAACGATGCAAATATTCATGTTATTGTTAAGATTGAGAGTGCAGACTCTATTCGAAATCTGCATTCAATAATTTCCGCTTCAGATGGGGTGAGCTGGATGCTTTTTTTCTTGGTTATCCCTGTACAACCATTGGAAGAGAAATTCATGACTGTTAGTATTCACATTATCTTTGTTCTAAAAAAGCTGTCCATCTTGACACTGTAGGCTATGGTTGCCCGTGGAGACCTTGGGGCTGAACTTCCAATTGAAGAGGTTCCCTTGTTACAGGTTATTTTCTAATTTGAGGTTCTGCTTTTCTCCATGTGTTAGTAGTCTAATTTGTAGCCATTACTTGTACATCACTGTATTGGTTTTCTTCTACTCATATGAAATTATACCTTTCAAATTACTGTGTCTAAGGATGAATTGTCTGGTTCACATCCTCAGATGGAAGACAGTCGAATATAGCGGAATCAACTGTGTAAAAAGAATTGAGAACAGTGAAGCAAACTTGGCATATGTGGTACCATGTTGTTAGTTTGGGAGAGATTGTAACTGGTGCCTCGTATATATATAGAAGCAATTTTGAGGTAGAATAAATGACACGGATGCTGCTGGATATTAACAGCAACTTGTGTGACAATATTTCAGCTATACAGGACTGAGTATAGGGTGCTTGTGAACTGCTAAGTCCAATCATACGTCATGTATTGTGACAACACTCCCACCCCCAGTGCCTCTTTAACCCATATCATCACTGCATTGCTCAAAATCTCTTTAACAGGGTGATATTATTCGACGGTGCCGAGACATGCAGAAACCAGTGATTGTTGCAACCAACATGCTTGAGAGCATGATTAATCATCCCACACCTACAAGAGCAGAAGTTTCAGACATTGCGATTGCTGTGCGAGAAGGTGCTGATGCAATTATGCTCTCTGGAGAAACTGCTCATGGGAAGTAAGTAAAGTTTAAGCTATCTTTCAACTTCAATATACTTAATTCTCCTATTTCAGTCAGGACTTGTTTGAAGTCTGTTTGTCGAATAGGATCTAATAACTTTGTTACAATGTTTAGAAAGTCACTTATATCTCTTGCTTTTGGGGTTTATTTCATTAAGCATTTGAGCCTTGACCCCCAAGAAATACTATCAGTCGCTCTTTATGACTAAGTCAAATTTATCATTGTCTGAGATATTAAGAAGTACTAGTACTAATATTTAATAGTTTGTCTGGTTGCATGTAAGATGGTTTTAATTACATCGTGGGCCGTTCTTTGTGTCTCACAGCTTATCCAAATGGAGCCTTAGATGCGAAAGACTTGCAGTTTGTAGAACCTTAAAGTTTGAAGACTCAACTGTCTGTTGGTGTTCCTAGACAGTTATGGGGCTTGTAATTAAGAAAGCAAGTTTTAATGCAAATATATTACATAGTAATCAGATCTTAGGCGACTAAACAAATTGCAGATGAAATTTTGTTGTTATTTTTGCTTTCCTTTTTCCGTTTTGAATCAGATGATGTTTACTAGTATTTGATATGTTAGCTGACATGGTCCGATCTTCTATATGATTAATTATTGTTTTTGCTTTTCTTAATGGCAATGTTGCTGTAGGTATCCCTTGAAAGCTGTTAAGGTTATGCATACTGTTGCTTTACGAACCGAATCAAGTCTCCCCGTCAGCATTATGCCTCCAGTTCGTTACAGTGCTTATAAGGTACTACGAGTAATTAGCTTCAATAAAAGATAATAATTGAAGAGGGTGGGGAAGGAAAGGAAAACAAGAGTCTGAGCAGCCTTTCTACCCCATCCCACTCTTTTTCTAAATTTATTTGTTCGTGTATGCCAGCAAGTTTCTGACCTCAGGTTTTTGCTTTCCCTTTTTGTTTCTCTTTTGCGGATACAGAGTGGTATGGGTGAGATGTTTGCTTTCCATTCCACAACAATGGCCAACACCCTTAACGCACCAATAATCGTCTTCACTAGGACAGGATCTATGGCTATCCTCTTAAGTCATTACCGGCCTTCCTCAACAATCCTTGCCTTCACAAATGAGTGAGTTATTTTTAGGTTTACTTGACTTTCTGTTGAAGAAGTGCATATATTACTATTAATGTTGGCATCATCTGCTCTATGTCATGCTGCATCCTAGTATAAGAGTAGTTGAAAAGTTTTAAAGGAATGTTAGAGAGAGAAAGGAGGCATGCGGTGGATCTTTATATAGGAAAAATATTCCTATGTAAGTAAGAGGGCTATGTTGGGAATGGCATCCAACATAAAACTTGACCATTGTGCTTTTCGCGTCAAATGATACTGTCAAACTTTTTTTTTTCCTTTCCTAAATGATACTGGTAACTAATTCAGACAATTAAATGATACATATGCCACCCACGTAGTTAGGATTAAGGTGCAATATGGCGATTATGAGGAGGACTGAGTAAAACAGGTTTAACTATAACCAACAAGAGATTACAGAAGAAGCTAGGTCGGAGGGAGCGATGTAAATTTTATAGACCACCTTCACCTCCATTAATCAAGCAGAGAGAGATGATCTGCTTGTATTTTCTTTTTTCGCTAAGTTTATGTGCTTTCACACTTTGCAGTGAAAGAACCAAGCAGCGATTGACACTTTATCAAGGAGTCATATCCATACATATGGAATTCTCAGATGATTCAGAGGAGACTTTCTCTCGAGCAATTAAATTACTACTGGTTAGTAAATTTCCTTTTGCTTAATATTGGGTTATGAAGTTGTAAAAGCTTCTTGGACTGAAGTATTTTATTCCCCGTGGAAAAATATGGTCATGCTGTAGGATGAAAATCTGGTGGAGCAGGGAGAGTTTGTGACTCTTGTTCAGAGTGGTGCACAAACGATTTGGCGTGAAGAGTCCACTCACCACATCCAAGTTCGTAAGGTCAAAGCCTGATGTTGGTACTCAAGTTTACAGTTTTTTTCTCATCATAAAACTTATGGAGGAGAGCTAAACATATTTGATCAATTCGGATTGCTTCCTGACCTTGTGTACGTAGTAGTATTAATTTAGAGAACATTCATAAGCGTTGAGTAACCCTCCCAATTTCCGTGGAAAAATGATCTTTTTTTTTCTTCTTCTTTACACTTGGGACTTATGTCTGAAAATCTACATAGCATGCAATGTTGTGATAGTCTACTCTGTTTCTCCCCCCTCAAATCTGTACAAACAATTGTCACTATAATAAACTTCATGCCACCGACCCAACATAGTTGGTTTGGGATTAATGTGGTGTTTGATGGATTGATATATGCTTCTCTTTAGGTGATTTTCATTATGATGCTTCAATTGCAAGGTTTTGCACTTAGCCATGTCAGCTCTAACTGCAAACATATGTAGGTTTTGCATGCTTTACGTAGAGCTCAAATGGAAATGACAAAATAGCGTTAGTGTGCCAAGTCTACCTTAGCATTTCAGCGCAGCAAAGTAACAACCAGCCTATTTCTGAAATGCAGGATAGTTAGGATGAAAGTATGACTCGACAAAAATCTATTCATACAATCAAACACGTTTTACAACATAATCCCAGCATCATCTCCACCCGGAACTGTCCTTTATTTATTCTGGTTACTCTGGTCTTAAAAACTGAGCTTGAAGACTTAGACTTTACAGCTTTGCTGGTCACCATGTTCAGCAGATCTGCCTTCCAGCTTGATAGACTTATACCATTTGGCACATGTAACGTACACAATTAAGTCCACAGCGGTTAGTCCCGCTAACAGGAAGTAGAACCTGTCTAGGTGACCCTTGTTGAGATTTCCAGGAATCCATCCGGGCATCTGATCTTCGGTTGAGATCTTCATGACCATTGTCACGAGCAAGCTGCTAACATAGTTCCCAAGTGAGATAGATGTCATGCAGAGGGCACTTCCAAAGCTCTTCAGACCATCAGGTGCTTGAGCATTGAAAAACTCCAGTTGACCTACATACATAAACACTTCTGATGCTCCTATCAGTGCGTACTGTGGGACTTGCCAGAAGATGCTCAGGGTGCTGGAGCCGTCACAGTGTATGCAGTCCTTTTGTGCATACTTCAACCGGTATAACTCTACAATACCGGCTGCAACCATTGCCAATACAGCGATGACAAGGCCAATTCCCATCCTCTGGAGCTCGGTGAGTCCTGCAGAACCTTTCTTCTTGATCCTGCTGACTAGCGGATCAAGAACTCTACGATACAGGAAGATGAAAAACGCGACACTTAGGATGTCGAAGCTTGACATGCTTGCAGCTGGGATTTGGAAATTATTGATGGTAGTTTTCATTGCAGCCCCTTGTTCAACAAAGAGCGACGCCATTTGGGTGAATACAACAGAGTAAATTATGGTGCAGAGCCAAATAGGGAGCAGTCTGAGTATGCATTTGACTTCTTCTACTTGTGTCACCGGGCACAGCTGCCAAGGCCGGCGAATTCCTTGTTTCTGATCATCAAAATCGTCAGGCATTACAACAGCTGCTCGATCCAAGAACCTGTAGAAGACATGGTAACAATCAATACCGATTTCACTAGTTTGTCCGGATCACATTGAAATTTAGCAGGTTAGTATGATACTTACTTGAACTCATCTGTGTGGAGGATCTTTCTGTTAGAAGAGTCATTTCCATCCACATCATACAGATCATCTTCATCCTCGGGCATTTGAGCACTCCACTTCTTACAAGCTGCAGCTAAAACTTGACAGAATCTAGAAAGTGGATTTCCAGTTGGTTTGCAATGCCGGTACCTATTTGTTCCAGCGAGAAACAAGACGAGTGCTGCAAGTGCAGAGCCTGCAGATACCCAGAACCCCAGCACCCACATCCCTTCATCCTCAAGATAACTCAATATTGTGTTGGAAAATAAGGAGCCAAGGTTGAGAGCAAGATAGAAGTAGCTAAAGAAGGCTACTTTTGAGTGCCCTTCACTAAGATCCTCCGCATCAAACTGGTCTGCTCCAAAAGTTGCTATGTTGGGCTGGTATCCTCCATTTCCGAAGGCCACCAGGTAAGTGGAGATGTAGAACAAGGCGATCTCGAAGGTCGTGTGCTCACCACATGTCGAAGTCTTGCTGCCGCAATCTCTCGGCCTCACCAGGAAGAGGTATGATGACATGGAAAGCAACACAAGACCCTGCAACCAGCTTACTTACTGTGTTAGAAACGAAGTCTGGTACTAAAGGAAAATGTTTTATGTGAAGAATAGGCAAAGAGCAGTACATACCATAACAAATATGACTTGGAATATGGCACAGGTCTTGTATCTTCCCCAGTAGGAGTCACTGAGGAAAGCTCCAACCAGGGAGAAGATGTAGACGGTTCCGGTCCACTTGCTTACGCTGTTGGCAGCATCAGCGTTGTTCTGCTGCAGAACCCTGGTTAAGAAGAGCACAAGGTTGACTCCCACTCCGAAAAATGCAAGCGTTGCCAAGCCTTGGTTCACTGGAAGAGAAAAAACAAAGGTGAGGTGTCAATTCGAAAGAAAAGAAAAAGGTTAAGGATGTCGTAATAGGAAAAAATGTTTGCAAGAAGGCAAATGAGGGTTTTGATCAGGTTAGTTGGGGTATACAGTGTTGGGGTTTGGCGGTGGCCCATAAGCATGGTCACGTGATATGATATTTTGATTTTCAGTCCAAAGCTGAGATGGGATGAGATCACGTTTTTTCAAACCTTGGTGGGACCAGTTTCTGTTGCTTGCTGTTTTTGGTACCCACGTGGCAGGAGTCGAGGTCGGTAAGCCACAAACCGTTGCTTACGTGTCAGGTACGTTTTTCCTCTCCTGCATGCTTCTTTCGTTTTATCTTTTAGACTCCATAGCACGTCGTTTAGCTTTAGGAGTTGGTACGTACGTAGCTTACAATACTCTACGGTACGTAGAAGCCAGCTTATACCCAGCTATCCTATGAAAATAAAATTAATGGTAATAAATCTGTAAATTAAATTATTTTAAACCGGCCACACTAATGAGTACTGATTCTATCTATAGCTTAATTTTTTTTTTTTTGGTAATACTAGGTAGTAGTTTGGAAAAGAAAAGAGAGAGAGGAAATAAAGGAGAAATATATAGTAAGTAGGTATATATCTCTCCTCTCAAAATTTAAATCACATCAATTTTTGTATCAGTTTTTTTTTTGTTCGAACACACTCGTGAGTCTGTTCGACGCACCATCGTGTTGCAAAAAAGCAATATACTTTTTGAAATTGAGATGGGAGAGAAAGAGAGGGATTTGGGAAGAAATTTTAAAAAATGTGTTAATTTTTTGTAGGGGGTGTTTTTTGATTTAGTCAAAACACCCCATTTAACAAAAAATCAACATATTTAAAATTTTCTTCTCAAATCTCTTTCATCCTAAATTAAAAAATATGTCAATTTTTTACAAACAAAAAAATTGTTTACTCAAACAAAAGTTCCAAGAGTTGGGTTTTGGTTTGTGCATCATGTCACAAAGCTAGCTAGCTAGCTACACGTACGTTCCCAATTCCCTAAGTCGGTTTTAATTTGCTGTCTTTTGTGACCGATGAACTGCTGGCTAGACAAAATTACTAACTTCCACTTCCCGATCTTATCTATCTCTCGATATATACCATATATACCATTTTTCTATACTAAAATATATTTATACATTTTTATATGCAGCCATTTCTATATATTAATTATTAAATTTAACTAAGGTGATGGTGATGATGATGAGGTCGCTTACAGAGAATGATAGTTCCTGCGGTCCATTGACCAGAACGGGTTTTGATGGCGGGGCGGCCGCGCCAATCCACGGTTCCATCAAGAGTCGTGTGAGCTTCTTCTTCCGCACCTTTCTTATTTGCCTGTTGCATGCATCAATAAATTAATAGTAGTATTAATCAACCACTTCAATTATTAATTAGTTATCATAAATCAACAAATTAGTAATTAGGTAGTTAACTGATGATCTGAACCATGCATCCATATATATATATAATCATCACCTGCTTGCGGAGCTGGAGAGAATTAGCCATGGATCAGCTGGAGGATGTTGAGAAGTGATCCCTATTTTTGTTTCGTGGTTGATGAACTTGCAATAATAATGCTGCTGATAATTAAGTAGAGCTGACGCCTGGTGATGGTGTGAAATTAACTTGCAATTAATCTTAGAGCAGATCACTAGCTAGAGATCAGATATATATATATATATGATGAAGACTGATCATACATGTGATATATCGATGATGACTTTATAATTATCTCTAGCTAGCTACCTACCTGCTTATATATATATATATATATATATATATATATATATATAACCAGAGAGAGAGAGAGAGAAAGAGATTGTTGGAGGTAGGTTGGTTGGTTAATTAATTAA
>JBBYHH010551655.1:0-10827 GCA_038382905.1 Daphne laureola
AATAACACGTTAGAAGATAAATCAATATCGACAAGAAATTTTTAAGGGTAGAATTTCAGGCCCACAATTCTCAATGGAGAACTCCGCTCCGTCGTCACCTCTGGCTCTCGGTACCGTTCTCCGCACGCTTCCGCCGCGCCGACCGGAGAGCGGTGGTGACACCTACCAATCAATCTCCAGAACAAAAATTGACCTTACCCCGATCAAAAGTTATCCGTCTACAAGATACACATCGGGAACCTATCCATTGCATCAACACCCAAAACCGCCCCAAGAGATGTCTTGGCCCAAATCTGGACAACAATACCACGTGCTTGGCAGAGCACACCACCGGAGGCCTGAGGACAGCACCGGTGAATGAGCCATACCGATAATCCAACAGGGGATATGGATGGCCGACCACCGCGTCGCCAAAGGAAGCGGTGTGGCAGGATGCGGTCGGAAGCAGAGGAGGCGGCGGACTACGTCGGGATGACACACGTGCGAGCGGAGATCGAATCAGATAGGCAGACGGTGCCGCGAAAAAGTGATACGGCGGCACCTGGAGGTCCACGGGGCCACCGCACACTGAAGAGGCATCTGGAGATCGCCAGAAATCAGCCAGAGCAGACGGCCTGCGGCGGCGATGACACTTGTGAAAAGAGGAAACCCTAGAGCGTATACTGACTCAACTTAACCGTTTACTTTTTAAAATTCACAAACATACGACATGTTCTCAATTTCTCTACTTACGTTTGAAGTATTTCTCTTTATAATGTTCGCATATAAATATGAAACGTTTAACATACAAATATTTATATTAAATTTATTTATTCTACCTCAGACGTCTAAATATATGTGATAAAATATATCAACCAAAAAGTGAAACTTAAAAATTGCAGTTATTTTTATAAAACAGGTAATATATGAAAAAAAAACAAATCTCTTATTAATATGATTCTTTTTATTCTTCTATTTTACTTCGGTTATCATATCGAAACCAGTAACATTAATCAATTTATCACACTGCACGCTCAGAAAAAAAAGGTTCTAAATCCTTTACACTTCAATTCATCATTTTAATTTTTTTAATTGCCTTACATTTATTAAGAAGATGAATAGGAGACAAAAAAAATAGTAAAGTTACTATTTAACAGTTTTACCCCATTTTAACCTACATTATAACTCTTCTACTAATTAGATAACATTATCATTTGAAAATTAAATTTCTAGAAAAAAAATTTCACCTCGATCTTGAACTGACCCTTAATCAGTGAAAACTAGCTACTAGAGACGAACACAAACAGAAGAGATCTAGTTAGCTAGGGTGCTGAATTACTACAGAAAAATCAATGTAATTAATTGTCTTGTCATGGAAATGGATTGCTCCCAAATCTTCCTTTTCTGGTCGTTTTGATTGAGAACATGTAACGTCAATAAAAGCTATACCCTCACTTCAGCGCAAAGGGGACAATTTTTTTTTTTAAATTTAAAAAATTATATTTTAATTAATGAATGAAATATATGTGAATAGAGAAATTAAAAAAAAAATTATTTTATAAAAAATTAATAATAAATTGATAAATTTAAAATTATTTTGTATATTGGAAATTGAAAAGATTAAAAAAAAATTCCTCGAAAAAGTACCCTAAACTGAGCCATGATCACAGTCGCTAAAGGTTGATAGGAGTTTGAAAGTTAGCGTAACTAGCTAGAGGTGTGTTCTTTTTACAATGATCTGCAAAAAAAATAAAAAATGTTGAGTATGTTTTTTTGAAATTAATAAAAATTTAAATTGTTTTTATTTTATTGAATAGAAGTACACGACCTAAAGCACAAAAGAATTAATAAATGTTCAGTTCAGCAACAGATTTTGAGAAGAAAAAAATTCATATTTTTACAATTCTCAATACATAAAACAATCTTAGAATTAGATTCATTAATTTTTTATAAAATAATATTTTTTTGAATTTTTTTTTATTTACATATATTTTATTTATTAATAAAAAATACATTATTAAATTTTTTAAAATAAATTTCTCATTCTAAATGAACTGGATTAGAATGATTGGGTGGCTCAAAATTTAGGATTTCAATTTCCCAAAACTGACGGATGGGGTTGGATTGTTGTATTAATATAGCCAAAAGCCATGAACATCAAAACCACTGGAATCGAAACCAATCTGAAATGCGTTGTGGGTTTCTTACTGGAAGGAAGCAGAAGAGGACAACGAACGAAGGTGCCTTGCCTCCCCCGTGAGCGGAGCCGACAAGAAGTTGAGCACGACGGCTGCCACGTGGATTTGGATGATGACATCAGCAATCAATTTTGGATCAGAAATACTAATAACAGTCACTTTCGGAAATATTTTTTCGTTAGTGATGCGTATTCTTTCCCTCAGTTCGTTTGGATTGAGAAAAAAAATTGGAAAATTTGGTGATATATTTTTATTGATGAATAAAATATATGTAAGTAAAGAAATTTTAAAAAAATGTTATTTTATAAAAAATTAATGAATTTAAGATTATTAAATATATTAAAATTTAAAATGTAAGATAAAATTTTCGTGAATTTTTTTTCTAACCTTTGTTGAACTGACTTTTTATTGAGATGTTTCTTAAAATTTGGTGTATTTTAAAAAAATAATAATAATAATAATAATTGAGTTGTTTCATTTAAATACCAATTATATTTCATCATTTATTACTTTAATTTTCTATCAAAATTATTTTGAGAGAGATGGATGCTAATGATAAGAGTATTTTTTTTTACCAATTTTTCTTCTTATTTCTTAATTTAAATGCTAAAAATATATACAATTTATTTAGAAACAAAGAAAATACTTGACCATATACAATTTTATTGATCTACTTAGACCTCATTTGGTAATAACTGTTTCAAGTAACTGTAGTGTTTTAGACAACTTTTTAATGATCAAAATCAAACAGTTACAGCTAATCGTGAAAAGCTACCCGTAAATAATTTTTTAAAATACAAAAACTAATTTTAAAAAATTATTGTCAAACACACCCTTAATCTTAAAATCACATAAATAATATTTAATAAGAGAATGTCCAAATCAAGCGTTTTACATCTCGGCGCCACATCACAGCCGTCCGTTCCGTACTTACCAATGTGAGGGCTTACTGTGTGTGGGTCCCACATTCGTTAAGGAATATGCGGTCGGGATGCAAGCATCATTCCTTTCCTGGCGGATATTCATTCGGATATGCTTCTCTGCGCGCCTAGGCACGCCGCCCTCCCCGAATTATTTCAAAATTGCGGGACCCTTCTCAATTTATTGACGGAAATGCCCCTCTACGTTAATTAACAAACCTCTTCCTTTAATTTCTCACCACTAACTAAAACAAAACTACTGCTCCCCCATAAAGCCAAGGTTAACTTTTTGTAGAGCAAATCACCATCATGAATAGTTAATTTGGGTTTGTTCTTTCTTTCATCAAATAATTCGTGGACTTTGAAAAAAAAAATTTGTAGAATTGTTAAGTTTATACTTACGGTGCAAAAATATTTTTTAAATAAATCTCAATAGCGATCCGTTAAATTTAAAAATAAAATTAATGGATAGGATTTTGAATGAAAAAAGGAAAGGAAAAATGGAAAAGTACAAAATTTTTAAATGAGATTATGAGTGCACTATACATTTTCATTAAGGACATCTATATAAATGTATATATTAATATCTAATTCTACAATATAACATTTATACAGGAATGATGCGATGTTATGAACTATAACCATTTTTTTTGTGTCATTTTTTTTTAGAGACAACTTTTTTTTTTTTTATCTTAATTTTTTATTTTTCTACCTATTGGACCCATTTTTTTTTAATTGATCTAATCATTTTCTTTTCCTTATGTTTTTGTTTTGATCTAATTCTCATCTTTCTTTTTGTACTCTTTTTTTAGAAGGGAATGATTTTTCATTCTATTTCAAATAGCGAATGTCGAGGATAATCATAAGAACCTAGAACAAGAAGCTCTAAGTAATAGTGAGCAAAACAAACTGTAAAACAACTAGAGTCTAAAAAGAAAAGCAACGAGAGAAAACAAACTAGCGATCACCTAAAAATAGAGAGACACAACAATATTGTAAAACAAAACATGAACGGGATGAAGACATGATACATCATGTGTAGATTCAATGCTAAACTTCCACCGCCTAGCCAAAAAGCTTTATAGAGGCTCTTGTTCGCAACATTCTCAATCGGTACAGAAGCAATCATCCATCACCAAAGTCGTAACATTTCAGCTTGATAACGTTTATCCCCTGCAGAAGTACTTGGGTAGAAGATAAAGATCAAAATCTGCACATGCCTATATAACATCCATAACCACCAGACACACTGCTTTACAAACCACCAGACCTAACCCAATTCATCATACTGAGTACACAAGGAAGACTCTAAACCCCATAAATTTAGAAAATCATCGATCATTGTCCCAGACAAATTCATCGAATTTGTCTCCTGCTCGGCCTGCTCGTTTGGTACCGAAACCATACAAGCTTTCCACCATCCTTTTCACCTCCATCTATATGACTTACCAACATTTTTATAACCACCAGATCCCCAACTCCAATCCATGAGAGTAACCATATTAACCTTACCATTCAAAAAAACCCTGAGTCCAGCCTCCCTTAAACAAACGAACATCATCCAGCAGAGGCTGACGGTTGAATCCTCTACCGATCAACGAGCCATGGTAAAGAGCATCGATCCAGGGAAGGGCTGGGACATGCCACTGGTTTCGGCGAGGCACCCCTTGCTCTACCAGATTAAGAGGGCAGACATCCGATCTACGGAGATGAGCCTGAGTAGTAGCCGTGCGACGACACAATTGAGCCCAACGGCCCAAACGACACCCCACCTCCCATGGAACCACCGAGGGCCCTTGACGGCATGAGGACGTGGCTAGACGTGGCTGACCACTCTCGAAATCGAACGTGATTCGGCGGTGCGAATCAGAGATGAAGCGCCTGGCGGAGAGACAAGAGAAATCGACGCCGTGCACAAAAGATTGAGCAGTTGGGACGAGAGCATAAACGCCGGACTTGCTGCCGGAAAGAGAGAGATGAAACCATGGAGACGAGCTTGGCGGTGCCAGTAAATGGTTGTTTGGCTCGCATAGCATGACTAGTTTATTTTTTCTATATTCTATTTTTATATCACAACTCTCATATTATTGATTTGACATAATGAACAGTAGTTTTATAAGGTATTACTAATGAAGTTTACTCAAAGGTGAGGTGAGGTGAGGTGAGGTGATGATATATCCAAGAAATCATCCTCAAACAGATTTAGGGCACGTTTGAGAATAGTTGTTTCAATTAATTATAGTGTTTTGCATAATTTTTTAATAGTTGAGATCAGAAGAGCTACAACTAATCTTAAAAAACTATCGTTGATAATTTTTCCAAAATACAAACAGTTATTTGAAAAAATTATTACCAAACACACACTTAATCCAACATATTATCTTTTCCATATCCCACTTTTTTTTTATATACAAAGAGGGTAGGGGATAGGAGATTAGGATACCGGAGACTCGAACTTGAGACATTTATAAATATCTTCAAGAGCATGATCACTAAGTCACTGTTCAAAGACTCATATCGTCACTCATTATTATTAGTACTAATTGGTAATGGTTTTTTTCATAATATAAAAGAGTTTATTGGCATATTTGTTCCAACTTACGAAGTTTAGGGGTTCTTTCCTAATATTTTCCAGCAGGCTTTCTAGGCAGGCCTACACGCCGTTAACAACAATGGGGGCAATCCAGTCAATGCACTTATTCACCACACCAGAGAGCAAGTAAAAACAGATAATCACACCAGTAATTAAGGGCAATACTGGAATTTAACCCATTAAACTATCTTTAACGTCGAGTTTAAGAACAACCCTCCCGTTAGCTTTGCAACTTCATTGAACGCGTACACGGAAGCCTTGCGTTTCTTCTAAGGAACTGAACCAGATAAATAGAAAGATAGAAAGAGGGAAAAAAGGAGCCAAATTTTCCGGCGGAAGTTCCGATTTTTATCAAACGACGCAAATCCAGCGGACGATCTGGTGAGTTGGATGAATGAGCTCAGTTAAAGCTTCAACAAAAAGGTTTTTTTTTTTTTTTTTTGAATGAAATCCATTTCATGAGAAACTTGCTCTTGTGCCATGGATTTTCAGAACTCCTCCTTTTTCATGTCTCTGTTTTTCTGTGAAAAAAATGTCATCTTTCTGCAATTTATGGCGAGAAATTGCATTTTTTACATCAGCAGCACGTGTCCCTACCGGTCTTTGACTAATAGGTCCGCTAGCGTGTTGGAAGAGGTTTTGACAAATCGGTTGTTGTTTCTGGAACTTCCATGAATCGCAAGTCCTAAGTATTGGTGGTTTTCATTTTCTGGGTTCTTTCTAACCTTGAATTTGCACTAATTCTTGCAATTGGTGAAGATTTTTATGTTGGGTCTCTTCCGGGTTATGTTCAAACAATCGTCTTGATTCTGATTGCTTCTCATTTATTTTCTGGGTTTTCACTTCGGCTCTAATAAATTTTGGACCATTGATGTTCACGCCTCCTTCCATAGAACTTGAAAGTTGAATTCTGTATTTAATCTGATATGTTGTTGCTGATGGTAGTGTTTTGATTAGTTCCGTTTCGCTTGATCAGATTTGTTTTTTCTATTTTTGGTGTTAAAAGTTGTGCTCAGCTGAAATGATTACAATCTAACACTACCTTTGTTCTTTTGTTGATTATCCAGTTTGCTGTTTTCTGGGTTTATATTGGGAGTTGAAATTTACTTCCTTTCAGTTCTGAAGGAAGACAAAAAGTTTCATGGGTCGGATGCCAGAATCACAAACAGAAGAGGGTAAGGGGAAGGGGAAGCCTCTTGGTATTCGGTTCTTGGAATATATAAAAAGATCCAACCTTTCATATGGAACCCATCAAGCTATTGTCTTGATTGTTACATTCTTGGCTTACACAAGCTACCATGCTTCTAGGAAAACAACTAGTATTGTTAAGAGTGCTCTTGATCCCCAATTGTCGGAGAACGGTTTGAGGTTTTCGCTTACGGAACATTTTGTCAATGAACGGGCTGACAGCAAAAGATTGTCTTGGGTGCTTGGTGATGGTTGGTCTCCGTTTGATGGTGCCAACGGCACAGCATTGCTCGGTGATATTGACTTGGCTTTCCTTGGAGTTTATGCGATCGGAATGTTCTTCTCTGGCCACATTGGCGATAGAATGAATTTAAGGATCTTTTTAACTATCGGAATGATTGGTACCGGTTTGTTTACTTCGCTATTTGGTGTTGGATATTGGTTCAAAATCCATAGTTTCTCCTACTTTCTCATGGTACAAATGCTGGCGGGTTTGTTCCAATCAACTGGATGGCCTTCAGTTGTTGCGGTTGTTGGTAACTGGTTTGGGAAGAAAAAGAGAGGGCTAATAATGGGTATATGGAATGCCCATACTTCTATTGGCAACATCATTGGCTCGTTAGTCGCTGCTGTGATGCTTAAATATGGATGGGGCTGGTCTTTTGTCATTCCCGGTCTCATGATTGCTCTCGTTGGCGTGCTGGTCTTTCTTCTGCTGCCAGTGAGCCCAGAATCTGTTGGAGTTGAGAGTGAAGAAGATGAGTTGCATTATCCAAAGAAAACTGCAGTCACTGCACCTTTATTGAGGTCAGACAGTCCGGTTAAGGAAAACGCTGTAGGGTTCATAGAAGCCTGGAAGATCCCCGGAGTTGCGCCTTTCGCTCTTTGCCTCTTCTTCGCTAAATTGGTCTGCTACACATTCCTCTACTGGCTTCCCTTCTACATTAGCCATACAGGTACACTCTACATTCTTTTTGTTTGAATTTAGGAAGTAGAAGTAAAAGTGTGAAGAAAAGTATGTATTTTTTAATTGTGATTTTTATGATATTCAAGTTGTGTTTTTGTTTAAACAAACAAGGCCTTAGTCATGGTTATATTCAAAAAGATATAAAGACTGAAGCTTTAGTGTGATCTCTGCATTTTTGTTCTGAACTATCATTCCATATGCTGTCATTACTGATCTCGGTTCCACTTTTCGTGATTTTATAGCCATTGAGGGGAAGTATCTGTCAAGTGAGACTGCTGGAACATTGTCCACCTTGTTCGATGTTGGAGGTGTTCTGGGCGGGATATTGGCTGGACACATATCCGATAGGTTAGACGCGAGAGCGATAACAGCAGCAAGTTTTACATACTGCGCCATCCCTGCGCTCTACTGCTATCGGAGTTATGGACACCTCTCGTTGACGCTAAACGTTGCCTTCATGTTCATCACCGGCATGTTTGTGAACGGACCTTATGCCCTTATAACAACCGCAGTCTCTGCCGACCTAGGAACCCACAGCTCACTGAGAGGGAACTCCAGGGCGCTGGCGACCGTGACAGCTATCATAGATGGAACCGGATCTCTAGGAGCAGCAATCGGGCCACTGTTAACTGGTTACATATCGACGAAGAGCTGGAGTGCAGTGTTCACGATGCTCATGGGATCAGCCCTGGTCGCGGGGCTGCTTCTGACAAGGCTTGTCGTGACTGAAGTTACTTCGAAGCTGCGTGAATCGAAGAGTGAAGCTCGGCCTGAGGATGTGATTGTTTGATCTCCGGTTTGCGAGCACCATTGGTATGTCAATATTTACTGCGTAATGTGTAATCCTCTGGGTTGAAATGAGGAGAAGATCCCTTTGATTTAAGGGCAGGCTCTATTCTGATAGCGTGACAAGCAAGCAAACAAGTTAGAGAAGGGTTTTTTGCATGTAAATGATTTGTGTGTGTTGTATGAAACTGGTCATCACCCAAATGGTGATTTCTCATAGAGTTGTGATACCAAACTTCTTTATGATCCAATCTTCTCAACAGAGCAACAGATTTGTGAATCTTTTATCTCTTGATAACTAGTACTGCAATTATTCTATGTTGTTCTATCTTAGGCATTGCCTTTCTTAAGTTTCAAAAGTAGCACTAAACTCTACCAACTTCTGAATCAACTGCAATTGTTTACCATCAAATATGACATGATCCAAGCATTCACCAATTTTTCTATATTTTCGTTTAGGAATATTTTAGGAAAATGTTTGATTAATAGTGTGAGATTGTTTAAAAAGTGGAGCCAAACTAGAAGGAAAGTATAAGTTTGAAGAGTTTGAGAGTAGTTAAGTAGTTACTAAATCCGAAAATATCATATATTCCCTCCATCTAAATAAATGTCGCGTTTCACTCTTTATATTTATATTGTATTTGATTTATAATATTGCTAGACAAATATTATTTTTATTTTTACGAGAAAGAGCCGATATGATTAAACATCAACAAAAAAGACAAAGTAGTTTGTCAGGGAAAAAGTCCCAACTCATAAACGTCCTAAGGATACAAAGGCCACAAAACGATCAAAAACAACATAAGCAGTAGCAAGACACAAAGTAAAGAATAAACTATTAGGAAGCGACAAAGTTAAGAAATAAAAAATGATCGCAAGAAGTCTCGAACACAATAACATGAATAAGTTTTGAAAACGTTCAATCTGGGACCTAAAGCGCACAAAGATAGCGGCATCCATTTCCATAGAGTAAGACGCTTCATCATCATGCAAGTGTCATCGACGCAACCATATCACTTGTAGCAGGCACCAATCAAAACCAAGAGCCAACAAACTAGACAAACAAACATAACAGAAAAGTCTGACAAAACAAGAATAAAAATCACGCGAGGTCCATAAGACACAAAAAGGAGCAAGTCAGGTGGGCCTCACACCGAGCCAGCTCTGTACCAAGAGAATCATGGCTCACGGTGGGGCGGGAATTCCTCCATACTCACTAGACTTTGTCCCACAGCTTCTACCATAAGATAATACAGACGTGACTTTTTCTTCCCCCTATCAACATCCAAGCCTGCAACTTCCCTCCAGCCAGATCGTTTCTATCTCCCGAAACTCTGTTGAATTAGAATTCCGCTCATGGTGCATTGGACATTAGTTGCACCTTAAACTCGAATTCCGCTTGCCAGGCCGATCGCAAGACTGTAGCAAGGATGTTTGCTCGAACTGGCCTGATGGAGAGGACTCTGTCGGTGAGGGCGGGTCCGTGTTGTTGGAGCACTTTGCGTGGTGTAAAAGCTATCACTTCCTCCTCCTTTGATAGTGCCAGACCAACCAAAGTAGCATCCAAGAATCCGTACGGGCGGAAAAGGGTGCGAGTATGCGAGAAGAGGAGGAGAAGGACTATGAGAGAAGCTGCATGGCATTGGAAAAACAACGGCGGTAGAGGAAGAACCTAGGTGGTGGTTGCTGCGCTAGGTCTCACAAAAAAAGACTTCCACGTTAACTCACTAGGGGTGTGTTTGAGGCAACAAAAAACTAGTAAAAAAGTAACACATATTTGAATTCAAGAAGAGAAAGAGTGAGAGAATTTTAGGAAAGAAATTTTAAATGTGTTAGTTTTTTGTAAAATGTGAGTGTAGAACATCCTAGCTAGACTTGCTAGACAAATATTGAATTGAGAGGTAAAAGCAGAGGTTGTGCATAAAAATACTGGATTTGGAGAAATGTTAGAAAAATTAAATAGAAAACACCTTGGAGGAATAGTATTGAAATTTAAAGTCCATTTTTAGTCCCTTAATTATTGTCTGTGTCCTATTTTGATCCCGTTTTAAGAATTTGTCATATTTTGGTCATAAAATTGAGTTTTTTGTCCTGTTTTGGTCATTCCGTTTATATTACTGTCCACTTGACTGTTAATTGACTTGATATGACAAAAGTACCCTTTCTTTATTTATCAATCATTCCCTAATTTTATAA
>JBBYHH010551766.1:0-10827 GCA_038382905.1 Daphne laureola
CGCTGCAGCACCGGTGCACTTAGGGCCGCAGCGAACCCTGTTCCACTCACGTAGTGTGTCAAAGAATAATAGAGAACTTAATTGACTTCATTGCATTAATTCAGACGTGAGAGTACAACACCCATGAACGTATTACAGATGAGACAATATTTCTTAGCTAGTCACAAGTAGATATAATTAGCTTATTCATCAACAAGGGAAAATAGAGGTGCACTTTTATTGTTTATTCTTAGTATACATATAATTGTAGTAGGTTTAGTACTTATAATAGGCGCATTTTAGTTGTTGTTAATTACTAATTAAGAACCACATCTGATTGATAATCAACCCCACGGTTCCAATTAGCAGGAATAACATTTTTGGCCTCCACCCATTTGTAACCAGCGGTGCCCTTCACGAGGAGCCTTAAAGTGATGGACCCTCGAGGTGGATTTTCCAAGTCGAATACGGCGCCGTATGACCTTCTCATCTTCCTACACTGCTTGCTATCGGCCTGAAAATAAAAGTAAGAGGACCCAATTGAACACTATCCATAAACATAAGGACCGTACTCGATCGATCGCCATATATACAATTATTATAGTATTAATTAATGGATAATACCAGGCAAGCTTGTAGGGCTAGGATGTCGTTTTGGGCGGGAACCCGGAAGACGACGATGGACAAGTAGTGAGGGTTGCTCTGCTCCTTCACCTGGAAGCTGAGGTTGCGCTTGGCATAGACGCAATTGACTCGGCGAAACTGGACGTCCACCACGCCGTATTTGTAAAGGGCCACGGCGGTGGCATTGTTTGTGGCCATGGCGGCGTATGCGACGGGGCTGAGGATGAAGTCTGTCCGATCACCTTGGCCGTAGTCGGTCACCGTCACTTGCGTCCCCTTGTCGGAGCACAGCTTTGGGTTGGTGCACTTCACCTGGTAGCAAGCGCCGCAGCCGGCACCGTCTCTCCACAACCCGGCCACGCCGGTAACTTTGCCGGCATACACCGTCCTCCCATATTTACCATATCCACATGCTCCGCCTGAATCAATATAATATAATATTCAACCAACAACAATTAAACACTATATTTTACTTTCACCCTAACTAAGCAAGCTAGTATAGTATGTATAGATATATTATTAATGAACTACATACTCCTTTTTCTTCGGTTAATTTTTAATAGTTACGTTTTAAACATAAACTAAATCAAAGTAAAAGTAAAAGAGAAATGTGCGTACTAGGAGTTCCAAGACCATCGGAAGTAGCATAATAGGTGGCTCTAGATGCCTTATCATGAATTTGGTAAGCAAGGGATAGGGTAGCCAATAATAGTAGGTGAAGAAGAGCAATTAGGTAGTTAAGTGAAAAGTAGGCCATCTTCTCACACGATCGATTGAAGAAGAGCAAGGTACTAAGAAAGAAATGATGAAGAATTAAGGTTTGTTTTGGGTTTAAGTACTGTAGGAAGAAGATGATTAATGAAAGGAGTTGGAGATCTATGAGTACTATTTATAGGGCAAATTAATTAGGGATCTGAGTCTTAATCACCGGGCATGTATACTATACGTACGTACATCGCACCACTGATCACCAAACCCATCCCTTCTAGTTGAACATTCTCTCGCCCGTACCAACTTTATTAATTAGGAGTAGTATATATTAAGCTGTTTCCATTTAATTTCTTTTATGTTAATTAAGGCTGCCTAATTACTTATCTATGTTAATTTGAGAATTATACAAAACGCTGGTCCACCGGATCATTTGCTTTAGCGGCCGGGAAATGCAATTGAACATGGTTTACGTACCCAAGTTGTCTTGGCTGTTAACCAGGACCTGGTTTCACGGCAATACAAGCAACATCGTCTACCATGCATTGATTGGATTAGATTTAGCAAACAATTAATTGATGAATATGTGTAGTTTCTAAATATACATTTTTAAATTATTTTTAATAAATTATTTTTTACTAAAAATTAAACCAAACACAAATTAAAAAGTTACACGGTACAATCTTTATGGGACGACGGTAGTAGTTACTACTAAAAGATAAATAGGCTTTCCAAAACACTGCAACAACCACTTAAAAAAATGTTATCAAGCACATATACTCCCTCCATTCAAAAACTATTGAAACGTTTGACTTTTAATGTTCATTTGATAACTTTAATTTATCTATATTATTTTATAGTAGAAATAATATAAATAAAATACGTTTGTAAAATACACACATCAAATTTTCGTTTGTATACAATAGTCTTCAATTTATATTTTAAAATGAGTGAAAAATAAAATCATAGATTAAATATTGAAAAACAAACGTTTCAATAATTTTTGGACGAAGAGAGTATTATATATTATCCACCTACTTAACTTTTCAGATCTAAAGTTAATCAAAATAATACTCCAACGGTCTCATTTTAATTGATGAGTTTAACATATGTAGAAAATATTTGTGGGTAAAAAATGTAAAAAATAAGAATAATTTTTTTATGATGAAAGAAATGTTAAGGAAATAAATTAAAATATATAAATAAATATTTTACAAAAAAAAAAATTATCATTTTTTTATGGAAGATGTGTATCATTTTTTTATGGAATAGACAATCAAAGTAATTAATTCCTTAAACTATAATTCAACGTAATGGTATATGATTTTCGGATGGACTCTGCTAGGGTTTGCAACCGCCACTCCCTTGTCCACGACTGTTCTTCATTTGTTCTTGGGCCGCCAGCAATTGTTGGCCACGCGGGGTTGGACAATTTTCGGGTCTGGAATCGTCCTTCTTTCGATGTGGCGTCAGTAGGGGATGGGGAAGTTGATTGTGCATATGGGTTGTTTCGATGCGGCCTTGTCGGACTGGAGGAGAGTGAGGGGCTGCCCGGTGGGCCCACTCTCTTGGTGGTGGTTGTCATGGGGTTATGGTGTCGGAAGGATCGAGCTGCTGATGCTTGTTGTTTCTGACTCTTTCAGAGCTGTTCTGAAAACGGTCATCAATAAGGAGGGTTTGGTTGTTTCGATGTTGGTTCGTAGTCATCATTGGCATGAGGTTGTTCTGGGTTCGGCTAGGGCTTTTGGGTTGAAGGCTAGCGCGGCAGGGTCGGGCATGAGCTCACCTTGCCTGGAGCAATGAAATCTCAGTTTCCGGATTGGTCGGGCGTAGTGGGTTCCCCCGGTGAGTCTGTTGTTGGTTAGGAACCTCTCTAAGCGATTTGTAGTTTTTCTGCAGTCTTTGCTAATTTCATTTTATGTTTTATTTTCCAGGATCCTCTTATGTTTTTTACTTCCGGTTAGACTTTATTTATTTTTGCTTTGTTTTGTTGGTTCTCACGTAAGTGATGAGTTACTTTGGTTACCACTATTTCTCCGATTAGTACTCTCTTTAGCCCACTATGTTACATTGGTACGTACTATTTAGTCTTTGAACGTGCAGGGGTACCAGGAGCCATATTCAAGATCTTTTTATCTGCCATAGCGATCATGATTATCGTCATGATTTGCTTAATCTTTGGAGGTCATACAAGGTGAGCCTAACCAGAGTGATTTTGATTTTCCAAAGTGATTTAATTTATGTGGAGTTTTCCCCATTTACAAGCAATTTTATTTATACATATTCTGGGTACTTTGGTTCATCATCTACGATTTATTTTGTAATGGATTATCATTAATAAAATAGATCTTCCTTGTTAAAAAATAATTCAATGTAATAATAGCAACATGAGACGAAATTAGATTGATGTAAAAGCCCAAGATGTGTGCCCAAGTGTTATTTGGGCTTTGATTAGTTTTAGGTGGTGAGGTATAGATGGTAGAGGTGTTGAATTTGGATTTTGCCAATAGCCATATGGGCCGGGACAATGGTAGCAGCTGTTAAATGCATGATTAATCGAAATAATAGTAGGAGTTTAAGATAGATTAATTGTGAAGTTTGATACTCCCTTCATCCATGAAAGATTGATACATTCATTTTTATTGTTTCAAATTTTAATATTTGACTCAAATTTTAATAAAAATAAATAATTTAAAAAAAATCAGAAAAAATATATCTAAAAAATTTAGATGTCAAATTATGATATACATATAAAATTTTTAATTTTTAATATCTAAACATTCATGAAAAAAAAATCATAAATTAAATATTGTGAAACTGTCAAAACAAATGTATCATAGAGGAAGTATATAATACTCCCAAATAACTTACATTCACTTCATTGCACATTAATTGTTAAATTGAATTTTAAACTTGTATTTAACTTGAATTTTCGTAAATAATATAGTAATTTGTTAAAAAAAATCGTTAAAAATATATACAACCTAGATATAGGTTATAGAGCACTACCACCCGAACCAAGAAATTAGGTCAGAAGGTAATCAATCGTATTTCCTTCATACAAAAAATATTATGCCAAAGGAGCTAGCTCTGAAAAATGATGCTGAAAACCCTAGATTTGGACTTTTATGTGGCGTCGGCTAGTTTGGGTTGGTGGCTCTAGTTTCCCCTCCTTGCTTTGGCTCGCCACTAGTGTTTGGGCGTTGGGCTCAATGTGTGACGTCGCCAGCTCTTCGCGACCCCGTTTTTGTTTTCTTTTTGCGACAGGCTATTGGGCCATGCACCTCTGCCATTGTCGCGTTGTCTTCTTTTCAAAGTCGGTGGTCTTTTGTCTGGCCGCCTCGTCTTCCTTGATGTGTTTTACGGCTGTTCCAATCTTCTCTTAGTCCTCGTTCGTGTCACCTTCGTCGTTGGGATGTATCGGCCTTTACCAGCACAACCGTTGAGCTCATTTGGCCTTGGCTTGTTCCTCCGGATTATTCTTCCTTTAGTTGTGATGGACTTGGCTCTCCCCAGTGCTAGCTCAGGTACGGAGGAGGCTCTGTGGATGCTTGACGTCTTTGTGGTTGACTCTGGTGACCAGGTGGTTGGGGAAAATAGTGGTTGCTCCATCTCTTGGTTCTCTTTGTGCAAGTTGTAGTTTTCTTGGGTTGTCATTCTTTTCGGTGGATAGGAGGGTGAGCGGTTTTGTTGGTGGTGGTGACGAGCTGAGTCAATATTTGGTGTAGCTAACTTGGTAATTTCGGGGCTTTATTTACCAACAGGGTTGAGCGTTGTTTCGCCTTACCAGTAGACATGAGTGCTTATCCACCGAGTTGTCTCGGTTTTGGATTCTCATGGACAACTCGTAATCATCGGGCAGCATTAGAATGGACTTTTCGGTATTGTATTTTCTTCTTCTTCTTGTTTACTTGGTCTATTCTAGACTTATTTATGTCTTGGACATTAGTTTTGCGCTTTGTTTCTAGGTAATTATGGTTTAGTATAGTCGTTGCTCTCATGCGGGGTCTTCTGCGTGACCGTCCAAGAACACACAACATAATAAGTCGATAGGAGATAGCTTTTTGAGAGCATGCATGAGTATCGAAAGCGTGCATCACTATATTCTTTTCGCAATTGCGCAAGTGCCCTCGGCCCGAGAAAAGCTTGTCTGCGTGGGTAGGCAAGATGCTTCCCGCGAGGAGTGTCTCTGTCTCATTTCCATTTTAGTTTTGTTTCCACGCATGAGAGACTCGTTGACTGCTCTTATCAAATTTGTATTTTGGTTTGGTTTATTCTTACTAGTTTTATTTAATAAAATGAGTTATGCTCGTTCAAAAAAAAAAAAGTCTGAAACATGATCCGGGCCTTTTGTCCATTCGTCCTAGGAGGCCCAAAAACCTATTATGTACTCCCTCTCCTATAAACATTGTTCTGTTTAATTTTCGATCTCATATTTAATTCGGTTTTTAGTAAAAAAAATATTTATTAAAAAAATATTAAAAATATATATAAAAACTAGACACATTAATTTAATATATATAAATAAATTATTTGATATTATATATTAACATGTTAAAGGAAAATATTATAAATTAAAATAGTTGGCACAGTATTTGTGAAAGTGAGAGAGTATATACTAGTTATAGGTGTCTAATTATCGTAAGGTCCCCAAATTATAGAGCACTATCACCAGAACGCCCACCCATCGGCTATGTACAAAGGTTCCCGTCTTTAAAGGTAGTGCAAATGTGATTACTCTTCATGTTACTCATGTAAATCCGTGTGTTCAGTTAAAGTGTTAAATTACTACTCTCTCTATCTCATAAAAATTATCAATTTTATTTTCATATTTCTGTGGTATTTAATCTTCTATCTTTATTTATCAAAAAAATTTTTTTATAGAGATTCGTCAATGTTTTGATATAGCAATTTGAATAATTTATATGATTATCATAATTTGTAATATGAATTTTTTAAATATTGGTTTTCTTTTTAAAAAAATTCATTATATATCTTCCTTATAATTTAAGTTAATCACTGAAACATGAAAGTCAAATCATACGATCTTTGTGGGACGGAGGGAAGAGAAGGTAGTGAAAGGTAAAAACTTAGGAGCAAAATTTTGCTACCACTATTAATTATAGGGCTACCACTATTTATTATGGGGTATGACAATCCGTAATTAATTAGGGTGTCAACAACTAATAATCTCATGCCACGTATGCAGGAATGAGGAGTTCGTTCCACCCCGGATTGAAGCAAAATTTTGTTCAAAACTTAAATTACTTCCTGTAAGTACCCTTAGCTGTCATATATAGGAGTATCACTATCTCCTATGGTTCCATTGACTTGGCATAATCAACATAGTTGAACCGGTATAATTTACCCTTACAATTTTGATCAATGTAAAGAAATAGAACAACGTATAAGTTAGTAATTCTTGCACGGGTATATAAGAAAATCTTCATTTTTAGAATTTGAAACACACTTCACCAAAAAAAACGTGAAGTATATATGATGGCTGCAGGTATTTTGTTAGCAAGCGCGGAGCATTAATGGCTATTAATAGTGCATACGATACAATAGAACAAATGATTAATGATATCTTGAGTACTTGTCATATATAGTTTATTCATTATTACATGTAATTTTCATAGAGGTATCTAGGTGCACTATCGATGGTCACAAGTATATATATATATGAAATTAATGCATGGGTTATTATTTAAGCAATGGCGAGCTAATTGCTAACCTCAACAAACCATTTTCAAACATACTACTCATCACAACTAACTCCCACTTGGTCCACACAATCATGCATGCTTATAAATAATCATCCAAATTAACTACTAATGTATGTATATAACAAAGATTAGTTAATTAAGCACGATCTGTGTTTCATAAGTGACCCCAGCTTTCCAATCAGGCGCGATGGCGTTTGTAGCCTCGACCCATGTGTAGCCGGCGCTGCCGCTCACCAACACCCTCAAATTGATCACGCCTGGAGGTGGATTCTCCAAGTCGAACACCACCCCGAAAGCCCTCCTCATCGGCCTCCATTCGTTGCAATCAGCCTGCGATTCAAAACACGAGGACCAAATTGAAACAAATTAAAACCTTTAGGACAACAGTTTTAATTTCGGAAGAGTCCTCCAACTTTTGATCTAGTTTCTGGAGTTTCTTAATTACTCTACCTGCCAAGCTTCCACGGCTAGGACGTCATTTCTGCCGCTGACATGGACGATAACGACGGCCAAGTAGTGAGGGTTATAGCTGCTCTCGTGGACCTTGAAGGCCAATGTGCAGCCGGGATAACGACAGGGGATTCGCCGGAACTGGACCTCCACGACGCCGTAAGAGTAGAGGAGGTGGGCAGCCTTGTCGTCGTCGGCCATGTCGGCATAAGCGGCGGGGCTGAGGATGAAGTCTGTATGGTGGCCTTCGCCGTAGTCAGTGACCACCACGTAGGTCCCGTCGTCGGAGCAAAGTTCAGTATCGGTGCACTTCACCTGGTAGCAACCACCGCAGCCGGTGCCGTTTCTCCACAGTCGAGCAACACCAGCGACTTTGCCGTCATTGATGGTTCTTCCATATTCGCCATATCCACAAGCTCCGGCTGGTAAATATTAAGTTCAGAGATAATTTATTTAAATACGTTTGAAGTGTAAATATAAAGATAAATAATTAATTTAAATATGTTTTTCTATGAATAATATGAAAAAGAGAAATTAGTTAAATAAACGTACTAGGATTTCCAAGACAATCAGGGCTGCCATAGTAAGTAGCTCTGGATGTTACAAATGTATCGTCAGGGTAACAAAAGATGAGTGCTGCAGGAAAAAGTATCACAGTAAAGGCAAGAAAGGCATTGTACTTTCGTGAAAAAGCCATAATGGCCCGAAGCAAATAAATTCTGGCAAGAAAAAGAAATGGAGAAGTTTTCAATGGGTTGTTTGAGATGAGATGTGAATTACGGTAATGGGGGGATATTTATAGTGCAAAGAACATGAGAGACATTTGTAGGCAGAGTAAGAGTACTAGACGTAATGGCCCAGTGGGCCATTTTCCTTCCACTTATCAGGGCGTCTATAGGCAGTCCGAGCCCGCGTGTAAGAATTTTAGTACAAATACTCCATTTGTAGCTTCATGACTAAGGCCCACCACTTTCTTTTTTTTTGATACATACGGCTATCACATCAGAGAATTTGAAAATTTGAACCCAAGATTTTCACTTATGTCCTACAAATTTAGTCATTAAATTAAATATTCAGCATCCCGGTACTCATTTCTTTTTTTCTTTTGATACATTGGTGATAGGGGATTGGGATTGTGGAGACTCAAATTTAGTCACTAAACTAGATGTTCAGGACCGATACTCATTTTTAATACCCATTAATCCCACAACAAATTAACATTTAAGATTAGTAATGTATTACTTAGAAATTTTGGATTGCACTATAAATATCCCCATTACCTTAATTCACATCTTGAATACTCCTAAGTACTCCCTGCGTCAAACACAGATTATTCCATTTTTTTTTTTACTGTTTCAATTTACAGTATTTGACTTAAAATTTAATTAAGATAAACAGTGAAAAAAAAATCAAAAAAATATATATCTAAAATGGTTAGATTCCAAATTATAAAAAATATATGAATTATTTAATTTTATATATCTATAAATTCAAAAAAAAAATTATAAATTAAATATTATAAAAATAATAATAATAAAAAGTACAATCTTCATTAAACGGATGAAGTATATAGTCGGTCCCGTGGTAAACAAAAGAATGTGGGTAAAGGGCTGTTTTTGGCCGCCCATAGCATCGCCTTACGAAAAAGCTATTGCACGACGAATTTTTTCATAAATTTCTGAAAATTTTCCGTAATAATAATGTAAATCTAACGTAAGTTTGAAAATAAACTCACAATCTATTAAGGATAAAAGTAGAAGTCAACTATAAAATTCGTGGTTTCAACTGTCAGTTTTGACCATAGTTTGGATTGGTGACTCATCCAATGTATCCACGAGGAATTATTATTAATAAGGGGTTTAAAGTTAGGTTTTTAGGGATGGAAAATTCTATTTTTCATCAATTAAAATTCACAATGAAAAAGATAATTTTTCACCTTTGGTTTTTTCGGGCCTAACGTAAATCTCATAAAAATGAATTTGCTTTTTTCATGGTGAATTAACTCTAATCCCTACATCTTCTCGTTCCTCATCGTCAGCTCGATCCTTCTGAGCTCCGCCCGCCGCCGACCTTTGAACTCATCTCCTCACATCCACAAACGATCTCGAAGCACAACAAAGGATCAAGATCAATGAACGATATTCCGATCAGGAGAATGACGGCAGCCGCGATTTCGATTGGGCAAGCTAGAGGAGACGAAGAGCACGAAGCGAGATCTGAGGGACGAACTGGCGAGATTTTATGAAAGTGTCGGGTCGGAGCCGGTGGTCAGAGTGGCACGAAACGCCGGAGAGATTGGTGATGGAGAGGTTGGAATCGGCGGCGAGGGCATTGGTGACCGGCGCTGATTTTCTTAGGGTGAGGATCCGGTGCAGAGGGTGAGGATGGATGGAAAGGTCCAAGCGGTGGGTTGTTGTGCGATACCGGCCGCCAGCAAGATTTGGCCTCGCTGACGATGGCGGAGCAATTGGAGCCATGTGGTATGACCTTAGTGGGAAGGTGGTGCTCATGACATGTGCTTCTTCTGGTCTCGCCCGAGGTTGGAATCGGCGATGAGGACATTGGTGGCCGGTGCTGATGAAGAGGTTGAAATCATTCTTCGATCCGGTAAGCATACCTTCATGTGTTGTGTGAGACTGCTAACGTGCTGCAGAACGGTATCATGAACCCATACAAGTACATATGATCATATATGATAGCTGGCATGAGACTACTTCCTGGTCTCGACGCCGTTGCGCTGCTCATCAAGAAGATCAAGGTTGAAATCGCCAGCCAGAATATCAACAACAGGGGCTGCTGTGGTTGATCGCTGCGCCTCAAGGGCCTTACCAGCCAGTGCAGCCTGATACTTCACGTATGCTGCGCGATTCACCTTGGGCTCACCTCGCCCTTCGGACTTGCGCTGATAACCACGAATTCTGTACACATATGATTAGCTTCATACTATAACGACAAATCTGTACATACCTGGGTCCTTGGCCAGTCCCTGTCGAGAAGTCGGCTTCATAGGTGGCGGCGAAGCGATCGATGTCAGCTTCGAAAGCTCCACGCTGTATAGCTGCACGTATGTCTCCGAAGAACTTGTTCATAGTGAAATGGTTGTGGATCTGTATCAGTGTCCAGCCGAGCATCTCCTTCGCGCTTAACAGGTGTTGTATGTACGCGCGATGGTGTGAAGTGCAAGCATAACACTCACATCCCGACGTGATGGGCGAAGTATCGATGGCATGCGTTGTTGACCACATGTCGATGGCCAGAGGGCGCGGCGCAGCACTATGGCTGTCCGCATGTGCAGCGCGATTGAAGCAGAAGTCGAATGCCATGCCAGCGTCGGTTGTAG
>JBBYHH010551876.1:0-10826 GCA_038382905.1 Daphne laureola
CAAAAATATCTAAATCATAAGAATCAATATCCAAATCAATATAGACATGAGAACTCATAAGAATTACCCTAGACAAGTAAACCCTAAGAGATACGAGTCTACTCACTCATACTCATATCACAACAGCACATGAACATGTAATAATGAAAATTAAGAGTTAAAAGAGAAGACAGGGAAGAATAAAAACTCTAATTAGACGTGTCTTCCACCAATAATCATCAAGCTTGAACTCCATAAAATCAATGGAGTTCAAACCTAGGTAGGAGGATGATGAGAGTTCCAAAAAAGGATTAAATCTCAGAAAATTCGTAATTAAAACCTAACTAATTTAGAAGTCACCCTAAAAGAGTATATATATAGGGTATCGTAATGAATAAAAAGTCCCTGACATGTTGGACACCTTTAGGGACTTAATTGGGGGTAAAATAGTCTATAAAACCCGATAAAAATGTATGGAAACCAAAAATTAGCCTAATGGTCCCTGATAGAAATCTCCACTCCTCGGCGCCATCATCATGCCACCATCACGCCGGGATGGCACCGTGATTGTGCATTTTTTACCAGGGCTATTGAGCGCGGCGCCATCCATCACGCCGAGATCACTCCGTGGAAGTCGAGTTTGGAGTAGGGCTGCTGGACGCGGCGTGATGAATCACGCCAGAATCACATCGTGATGGCGCTGTGGAAGGTGACTTTGGGGTAGGGCTGCTGCGAGCGGTGTGATGAATCGCACCTTATTGGCGTCGGGATGGATTCCTCTGCAAACACCACCTTAGAAACGTCCCTTCCATAGTCATCCATGTTTGAGCTCCCTTCTCTTAACTCTTGAAGCTCTAATTTCACCATCGGGATGTGAATCTACATAAAAACAATCTTACTACGTAAAACACACAAATATGCTCAGAAATGTTCAAATGCATGATGGAAATTATGTAAGACATGAAGAAATGTGATATATGTATGTCACACATCAGCGGTGCGAAACTCTGGGGCTCCTCCTTCTCTTCCGCTCCTCCGGATGCGCATATCTCAGCGGATGTCTCTAGGGCAGATCGAGGGACGAATGGCAACCTGTTCTTTGGAGTCGAATGCAGCGGCGGCGATAGATGTCGACGTCAGTTGTCTGCTTGTGGCGCCGCAGGTGGTCGATGTTTGTGGCTTGCTTGCTACGTCGCAGGCGATTTTGGTACTGGCGGCCCGAGTTTTGGGACCTAGGGCTGCTAGGGTTGAAAACTTAACAATTGCCTTCTCTGCTGCATGGAAGGATCAAGCAAAATTCAAAGTGAGACAAGGTACGGATAATCCACGTGATAATCTTTTCGTGTTTGAATTTATGAAGAGTGCAGAGATGGAGGGTGTTCTCAGGTTAGGTCCTTGGTCTTTTGATAATAAATTAATGGTTTTGACACCTATGAAACCGGGGAATCAATTGTCATTAATGCCTATGAAGTTTATTGAATTTTGGGTTCATGTGCTAGATTTACCTTTTGGATGGGCTACACAGGAGATGGGTATGGCTCTTGGTACGTCACTTGGTGTGGCTAAATCTGTAATCTGTGAAGGTTTGATTATGAAGATTAAAGTGGATATTGATATTACCTGTCCTTTAAGGGCAGGTAACACTACGGTCAATTTTGATTCCTCTAAATTATTCTTGGCTGTAAAGTATGAAAAACTGTCTGACTTCTGTTATAAGTGTGGCATGGTAACACATGTGAAAAAGGATTGCATGGTGGTTGGGGAGAATAAGATTGGACCCTGGCTGCGAGCTCGACCTATGGCGAGGGATGGTAATGTTTGAGGAGTGGCGGTGGAGGCGAAGACACTAGACAGAGTTCCACCGCCGGGTCACCCTGCTCCTAGGGCTGATCCGGTGGGACAAGGGGCGGCCGCTATAATTGAGAGAGCTCTGGTGCATGTCCCTGTTGTGGTTGGTGAACAAGTAGTCACGGAGTGAGCTTTGGTTCCTTCAGAAGTGGTTCCCACCGAGACCATTCCTGGTACGTCTGTATTTGTGTTTTCAGGTGGGAAATAGCAACTAATGGTGGCATCTGGGTTATCTGCCCCCCAAAATGGGAAACCTTGCGGTGGAGGTGTGCCGCGGACTCAGGGTGGGCGCGGCTCTGCGGGAAAAAACAGGGGGGAGGGCTGAGAAGTGGACCAACAGAGGGAGAAAGTGGCCGGAAACGAGCAAGAGCTATGATTCCCGAAGAGGGGGCTCTGGAGGTGATGCAAGAACAGGCGGGGAGCGACACTGCTCCCTGCCTGACTCCATGAGGTTTCAGGTAACGAATGATTGGGTTCTACAGTCCGTCCTAACCATTCATGTTTTATTAAGGACTCGGATTACTCAGTTGATAGTAGGGTGTGGATGGTCTTGGATGTGGCTCTGCCGGATAGTATGTAGAGATTGTATTTGCTTTCCAAGATTCTTTGCAGGGAATAGGCTCTTTTGGGCCCGCACATCGTAGTTTCAGTGGAGGAGAATGGTTGTCTCGATCATTCTTGAGAATGCTGCGAACAGAAACTCGCTTCAAACCTTATGATTTTATTAAATGATCTACAATCAACAAAACTATCTGAAGAGTTGTCTTTGATTATCTATGTGTTTATGTCTATCTGAAAACCGTTTTTGATTTTTGTAAGAACTCTTTTATTGGATCCTCGTGTTTAGTTTTAAGTTTTGGATTTTTTGATTCACTAATTTTTTGAGACTATTGATTGTGTCATATTCGTGTCCTACAAAGAGTATTAATAATTTACGAGAAAACAATCCCTGATTCGCTATTGAATAAATAGTCATTCACTATTAAAAAAAAAAAAAAACCTTTCAACTGATCTCCCTAACCTCTATACAACGGCTTTCTTCGGTTAATATGTAATATAGAATGTGTTTGACAACAATATTTTAAAAATAATTTTTACATTATAAAAAATTATCTACAAATAATTTTTCACGATTAATTATAGTTATTTGATCTTAACCATTAAAAAATTATCCAAACAATTACAATTACTTGAAACGATTATTCCTAAACGGATCAGAGTTAATATCAAACCAGCCAAAACAATTATTTTATCACTATAATTTACTACATAAACTCATTCGTCCAACTGCAATATCTTAAGACAATCTCTGTGATTGTTTCAACTTCCATCTTTCCATACCCAATACATGGGAGCCCCCAATTTTGCAGGGCTGTTCTATCATAACTACACTGTGCTAACCTCATACCTGCGGTAAGTTTCACAGAAAATCTCCAAGTAGAGGACAGTTTTACTTCTTTGGTCAACTTTTGATGGTGCTTTCGTTTCGTCTTCTTTTCAGCTACTGTGTAATGTTACTGTGTTCTGTTCTATAGTTCATCTTTGGGTACTTGACCTTTGGCCTTTAAATGCCTGTTCACAAGAATTGCCAGGTCCTTCGAACTAGACTTCGTTGGAAGATTGATCTGCGCGTAAAATGGATATTGCTGCTTCAGGATATTATGGTACTACAAAACCAATTCATAAATTCAGGGCCTTTGTACGAACTTACCGGATTTTCTTTGTCACTTGCCTGGTAAAGTAGGAGTACTGGGAAGTCATTAAACTGGAAGCACAGAAGATTCATCGAACTTACGGGTTAGAACAACGATAAAGTTTACTCATTTCCATCCACTTCAGGTAATTAAAAAAGGGGATGGGATTATAGGAAGTAAATGGAAGTAGATAGTTTTACTCACCTGAAGTTTCGGATGCTCGTTAGCCGATGCATCTATCCTAGCAAAGACAATACTGGCCAAGCCTTTAAAATGCTTGGCCAACTTTTCAACATGTTTGCTTGTTGTCTCACAACTGATGCACCATGGAGTGTAAACCTGTTTTCGTAAAACGCGATGTAAGGGACTCTTAAACTATTAAAACATAGGAGTATACCTAAGACAAAGTGAAGAATTTCTTATCAATTTCAACATGGTTTCCATGCAAGTGGGCATAAATAGACAAGCAGTTAACATTTTGAGAGTTAAGAGGAAGAAGTACTGATTCATTCTCAGTCCATAGTACTAGATTTGGAAGGCATGCACACAAGATAATGTACATTGAAAGGCAGGTATACCTCTAAGAATACAGTTTTGGGGCTGTCCAATACCATGTCATCAAATGTCTTGCCAACAATAGTCAAGACGGTTGCGTTCTTCTGAAAATTTTAAATCAAGAACAAATTTCAACTCCATAAAGGAACATAGTAATTTTATCCACACGAAAAATATCAAGTTCCACATGGTGCTAATCATGCAGCATGCTATTTCAGTTTTCTCTAAAGCATGAGAGGAACCAACGCTTGGCGGCTGTGCTTTTTGGGGCGGAGGCATAGTAACTTGCCTAAGGTGTGCCATGAGTCCAGCATCTGCTAACCTGTGGAGTACACCTCCACATGGCTAGGAGAACCACCGTTCCAAAAAAAAAAAAAAGAGAAAAAAAAAAAAAACAAGACATGCAAAAAAGGAAATCATCCCCAACTGATATTTACCAGCCAAGAAGCCCGAATGCAAAAGAGATGCAAGGAACAAAAACATCCTAATTAATGAACCTGAGATTTCAGACCCATACATGTGAAAATTGTGTAAATAAGCTTTAAATATAATTAACTTATAATATCAAACTTGTGCTTTTTCCCTTAGCCATGCACCACCTCTAGAGCACTGCATTATTAAGATGTTGAGGAAACTACCAGTCTCTTTATACATTAGGTGTATTATTACAATTACCAATGTCAAAACTTGACACTAAACAGGAAACCCAATTAAAAGAAAAGTAATCATGTTACAGGTGAACCAGAACTTGTCAATTCATAGTACCACCAACGAACAAGGCTGGGCTAGTATCTGTTTCAACACTTTGTTTTTCACACTCATGTGTTGAGTAAAAATGATATATTATCTGGTTACAGTATTCAAATTCAGCTGCACAACAAGCAAAACATTATCATGCTTGTTTCCTAACGAACATCATACTTATAGTGAAAATACCTGAAGTATAACAAACACAGACTTGCATAATGCAAAAATCAAGGAATAGAGAAATGGTTATGATCCTCACGTTATCTGGTAGCGGTTGTGATTTATAATAAGGTGAAAGAGTACCATCAGCAAGCCTTGAACTGAAATCCTACAAATAAAAATATCAGAGCATTATGTCTGCTGCAAACTCAAAATTTACCAAAAGAAATGATTGCAAAACAACAGTTGTTACTTCTATGTTGTTTGGCGTTGGATCAGCTTCTAATAAGAATTTTGAGCTGTCTTTGTTGTCAAATGCAGCAACCTAAAAGATACACACAGAAATCACATGAGTTTATAAGCTTAGCTGAGTTGCTGAGCTGAGAAAATTAGCACATATGAAATCTAACCACAGTGGTCTCTGCTTCGTCAAGTCCAAACAAAGTCAAAAATGGCTTTGCGAGATTTTCATCTGTGATATCAATATTTATAAACATTATCTGCACCAACAGAAAATTGTCTCAACTAACTGGAAGCAATATGGATGACTTCCTTTCCCCATAAGCCTTTCAACATTGCGATTGAATAACGAAATATACCCAAACAAAAAATCCAAATTTATACCCTTTGATGGAATTTTCTGGCGATGTCTTGTAGAGGCTCGAGGAGAGGTGTGAATTCATCAGCTTTAGAAAACACATAAACCTGATGGATTAAAGTAATTCAATTAGTGAATATTAGGAGGATGGTTTCTATACATCGATGTGTTGTAAGGCTTCATAATTAGTAGAATTTCAGTTGTGTGAAAAAGAAAACTACATTCATCATATGCAGCTGCAAGCTGCTATCTTGTTTATTCCTAAATGATTGAACAAAAGTCAACTTAAAAACCCTAATCAGCGATTATGAAAAGGAAAAACAGCAGGATGCACAGATCTGGAATGGCAATGTGACTTGTTTTCCGATAGTTACAAGCAAACACATAAACACACGATATATATATAAAACACATACACACACGATATATATATATATCAAGAAATACCAAAGAATCAGAAGCATGTCAACCTGAAGTTTTATTGGACTTGAGTAAACTCTAACTGAATTCAATTCAGTCAATTTGGTGACTAATGGGAACTTGTTGTAGTCCAAAAACTGCAGTATTTTGCTCAACACAAAGGTCCCTTCTGCAGAATCAACAATAATGAAGAATTATTCACAACTAATTCTCTAAAGTGTGTAAAAAACAGAAATGAAAGAAAGGAAAGAAAAAGAGAAAGAAAATGACGAAATGAGAAAAGTAAATTCGTACAGCTGAGAAAAGAAAACTGTTTCATAGCATATGTTCTATTTCTGTAATACCAACTTACCATATACAGTGTATCTCTCTGGTTCACTTTTAACTAGCCCAAGAAAATGGTCCTTAACTTTAATATCTGGAAACAAAACTTTTGCAATGTCACTATTGCCTACTTCAACAAACTGAATTTCATTGTCTGTCACGGCCGCCTTCAGGAATTCTTCATAACTAGGTCCCTGAAGCAATTTTTGACCAGGGGATCAACAAGAAGGCACTTAAGCAAATTGAATATTGAAATTAGTTGATGATTGCAGAGAAGACCCCTATAATGAAAGAGGTTGATGATTGCATAATCAAGGACTAAATGTTTGGATTGCAAACATTCTAAATAAAAATACTAATAACATACCCCCTTTGTCCCTAAATGATTTAAGCACTTAGTTTTCAACATTTAATCTATGATTTTATTTTTCTATCAATACAAAATACGTAGTATAAATTTAAACTTTTTATATACAAAAGTTATTTTCATATGTCTACTTTACGAACATATTTTTTTATTTTTTTCTACAAAGGCATAATGTAGATAAGTTGAAGTCAAATAGACATCAAAAAACAAATGTGTTAATCAAAAAGGGACAGAGGGAGTATTTATAAAAGACTGGCAAACAAGCCAAAGACTGGCAGCAAATGTCCTGAATAATAATACTTTGACCCATAAACAAGCACAAGTGAATCAAAACATACAGAAGCCCAAATGGAGCACAGGGACCCTCGACTCATGCTCCACTCTCCAGGTGGTGCTACCGTAATTCTCTTGAAAAGGCGCTTTTCACACTCACCTCACCGGTATTTGACACGTACCCACTGTTTTTCTACAACATACCACCTATCTTTCAAACTCTTATCACTTTAACCCCGACTTTGTTTTTGTTGAACCAAACATTTCCATTTTTTCATAATTTTCTTTATATTCTTCAAAATTTCTTTTTATCATGTTTCTTTATGCAAAGGAGTTATACAAACATTTTAAAAAAATTATCCTCTAAGTATTCAATTAAACGAAACTCGTTGATAACATCTTTGTCCCAAAGAAAATGCAACGATTAACTTTGACATAAACTTGCTTTAATATTTCTACATTATTTTTTAGTAGAAAAAAATCAAAGAAATACGTTTTTAAAATACTATAAACATAAAATTATCATTTACATGCAAAAAGTGATTACAGTATTCAAATTACTCTCTTCGTTTGAAAAATAATGCAATATTTGTCTTCAGTATTTAATCTATTATATTTTTTCTAAATTTAAATTTTTTTGCATAAAAATGATAATTAGATGTTGATACTATACACACATATTTTCTTTAATTTTTTTCTACTAAAAAAAATAATGTTGATATTTGATAAATTGAAGTCAAATTTATATCAAAAGTCAAATGGGGGTTAATTATTTATCAACTACTTTTGTTTGAGTGCTTAGGGGATAGTAATTTTTTTACAAGTCTGTATACATCTTTTGTGAAGAGACGTGAGAAATAACATCTTCACCCCGAAGAAAATGAATGTTTGACTTTGATATAATTTTGCTTTAATATTTCTACATTATTTTTCATTAGAAAAAAAAAATCAAAGAAATGTGTTTGTAAAGTATAAACATCAAATTACCATTTACATGCAAAAAATTGATTAAAATATTCAAATTACTCTCTCGCTTTGAAAAATAATGCAACATTTGTTTTCAGTATTTAATACAGTATATTATTTTTTGAAATACTATTTTAATTTTTTTTTGCATATAAATGATAATTAGATGTTTATACTATACACATATCTTTTTTAAATGTTTCCTACTCAAACAAAAAATGTAAATAAATTGAAGTCAAATTTATATCAGAAGTCAAATGGGGGTTAAATTATTTATCCACTACTTTTTTTGAGTACTTAGGGGATCATAATTATTTTACAAGTCTGTATGTATCTTTTGTAAAGAAACATGATAAAAAGAAACAATAAAAAAATGAGAAACGTTCAGTCTAATAAAACAATCGGGGTTGGGGTTAAAGTGATAGGAGTTTAAAAGATAGATGGTACATAGGATAAACTATAAAGACAGTGGGTACGTGTCAAAATCTGGTGAGGCAAGTGTGGAAGCGCCTGTTTAAGCGACTTTCACTAGCACTTCCAACAATTAGATTTGGCAAAGCTTAAGAAGCAGATTTTCAGATAATGATGTGCAACTAAAACGTAAACATCTTCAATCTGACCAGCTTTCCACTTTGCATGATCAGGAAGCAAATTAACCCACAGCAAACTCACAGTAAATGTAGGACAAATACACAAGTATTCCCTATTCTCATCAATGAGATGCGAAGTGTATATCATATTGACCAGGATGCAAACTAGACAATAGTATAGTTAGGATCTTAGTGTTGCCCAGAAAACCAAGTTATTGTGAACTTGTAAGAACTCAAAAATGACAAGGCATAAATGCACACCTATTTCCTATCAATATCACGGAAACAAAGTGTCAACCACACTGGATGTAAACTGAGCATCAATGTATCTTAGGATCTTAAATCTACATACATTTTATCAAATTCAATTAACTAAAATATGAAATTGATCAAGGGCAATGGTCTTTCACTTTTATTTGGGTGAAAGCTTTACTAGGACACCAAGAGATACCGAAGGCTTCACTTGAAAAATAGCACAAACAGCACAAGCTTTTTTCTGTTACAAATCTCAGTAATAGCAACCTGTAACTGTGCAAGAAAAGCTCTCACATGTCAAATATTACGGCACATTTCACCAGCCATCATCACTGCCACCATGACCTCTTTGGAAGTGAGACTATCCCCAAGGAAACCCAAAAGGAACAAACCTTACTAGCAATTAACATAAAAGACAACCAACTTCGCATAAAAACATCACAAATATCATTTCAGCAGTTAACAACTAAAATGGCAATCATCTGTGACGACCCCCAAGTCAGCTAGAGAAACTCCTAGTGACAGCTAAAGCCATTGTGCCACAAAAAGACAATTATTGAAAAGAGAAGATATGTAAGTAAGTACCTCAAATTTCTCAAACAGACCCATTACAAACGTATGATACGTCTTGACGAACTCTTCAGCCTGAGCCAATGTGCTTATCCTAATAACAGGTTCTCCAGTCTTCTTTCTGACCCAAATCACTATGTCCAGCCTAAAACCGAATTAGATCCGAAACTAATCAATCGGGAACAAAATGAAAATGGCACTACAAACCTTTCTTTGTTTAAGAACAAATCGAGATGAAGCCCACTTACGCAGAAAACCCGCCGTTGTAAGGTTGGGAGCTTCCATTGACGAACAAAAGAAGAGTTGGGAACCCCTTGATCTCCAGAGAGGAAGCCACTTTAGGGTACCTATCAGCATCAAGTTTCGCCATCAAAAGACTGCTTCCGGATTCCTTCAACTTCGTAGCAGCCTCAGCAAACTGCGGCATAACCTCGGCACTTCTCGGGCACCAAGGAGCGTACCCTAGAACAAAAACGAACCCATTTCCGTCGATCACTCTCCTCGTATTGTCACTGTTCAGCTCCACGACTATCCTCTGAGCTCTAGATAACACATCTGCTTCCGAGAACCTGGCCGAGTCCTGTTGCTGATCTGGGCTCCCGGCTTCTTGCTCGTCGATCGACAGAAGTTCTTGGAGATCGTCGGAATCTTCATCGGCGTCGGTGGAGATGGATGATGAGAAGAGGATTAAGAGAGT
This sequence comes from Daphne laureola, assembly GCA_038382905.1. NCBI lineage: Eukaryota > Viridiplantae > Streptophyta > Magnoliopsida > Malvales > Thymelaeaceae > Daphne > Daphne laureola. Next base: position 10,043 of record JBBYHH010551876.1, read on the forward strand.
GAGAGTGAAGAGAATGAAACTTGAATTTCGACGCATTGTTGAGTGTGAGGATTTGTGATGTTCGCTGAGATCTTGAACGAGGGTTTTTGTATCTGGGTTTGAAAAGGAAGAAGATTTTGAAATTAAATTGCACCGGATGCTGTGCAGTGAATGGAGCTGATGAACAGACGATGTTTGCACTTAACGGTCACTAAGAATTACTTCTCGAGTGCAATCAGATCAAATACTTTAATATTGTGTCATCTATATCACTGGTTAATGGTGATAGGTAGGGGTGGTAACAAGCCGAACCGAGCATGTTCGAGTTCGAGCTCGAGTTCGAGTTCGAGCTCGAGTTCGAGTTCGTGGGAGTGGCTCGAGTTCGAGTTCGTTCGAGTCGAGTTCGAAAAAAATAGCTCGACCTCGGCTCGTTTGTTCGAGTTCGGCTCGATAGTTCGTGAGCTCGAAAAACTTAAGTATTTAATTAATTAAAATAGAAAAAAATAAGCATTAAGTTATAAATTATCCTAAAACAATAATTTTCCTTAGGTTCGTGCCTCGTGAAGATCGCATCGTTTAACGTGGTTCGACTGTTCGAACTCGAAATGGCTCGTAAATGGCTCGGTTCGTTTTATACTCCTAGCTCGAATTGGCTCGCGAGCTGGCTCGAGCCAAACCTTAAAGGTTCGTTATATTATTCGAATCAAAATTTTAACTCGAACTCGAGTTCGTGGCTCGTGAAGCTCAATTCGTTTAATGTGGTTCGAGCTCAAGCTCGAGCCGCTCGCGAGCCAGCTCGACTCGT
>JBBYHH010551987.1:0-10825 GCA_038382905.1 Daphne laureola
CATGTGCCTTTCATGTAGTATAATCTCATACTATAGTCTCTCAACCCCTTAGTCATTGTAAGTACACTCCCAGGAAAAATGGAGGGGTCACAATGGTCTCGCTTAAAATCCACTTCCTTAGAGAGAATGTAAATTACAAGACCTTAAGGTAAAGACCATAGTATAAGATAATAGTGTGACATATCTATGTAACTTATACATACATACTTAAGAACATGCATTTGAAGATACACAAAACCACTTTTGTATATTTCAAGTCATTCACATTCTAGCAAGCATATTCTAAAATTCATGTGAATCATACTTAGCATTCACACATGCTTTTCAAGATTCATACACAAGTTACTTGTCATACAAGCAATTTCGGCCATTTCATGCACACATGCATGTCACCTTTCACATACTTGCATTTACTTATCATTTCATACATCATAAGTACATTTCAGCCATACTTTCAAGCATGCTTCAAAATTCATACAATTTCACTTAGATTGTATACAATTTACATGCTTTCTTGTCATACAAGTTAACATGTTTTCACAAGTTGTACCACTTTCAACCTTAAGGCCGAATTCATGTACTATGTCAAAATTTCATGATCCATCATATTTTTAACACATACACATGAATTCATACACAATTTCATATACTTTCATGAAATCATCATCATCCAAACACAAAGTCAACTTGTAACAATTCGGCCATGAAGTGCAATATTCAACCAAATTTTCAATCTTTGCATATAACATGAATGAGATTCATGGAACCTTGCTCTCATACAATTTGTTGATTTTAGATTCACCATTAACATGTTTTACATGTTATTCAATCTCAATCATGTGTGATACATACATATAAATCCCTTCAAGTTTTTGAATTTCACAAAAATATCATGTTATGATTTATGTGAAATCCGAAAACTTGAAGGGATTTATATGTTTGTATCACACATGATTGAGATTGAATAATATGTAAAACGTATTAATGGTGGATCTAAAATCAACATACCTAACAAAATAAACTTTTTTGAATGGTAAAAAATAGAGGATATAAGTGTAAATGTTTAGGGAAATTTGATAATTTTACCATTAATGTTTAGGAGATAAGAGCAATTATAGCAATGCTAGTTAATTTTATGTTAATTTATAGTCAAAATGACTGAAAAAAACTATCTTGGTTAGTAAGTTTAACATCGTCATCGCAACAATGCTGGCTAGTCACATTTATTATTAATTTGAAATCAATAACATTTTTCTTATGACTAGCAATAAAATCTCTCTCCTCACTCTCATATTTAGAGAGTGAAATAGTGAAAGTTATTATGGCTAGTATGATAGCTAGTACCGCTGGACTAGAGATCGATGTGTCCACATTTCATATTTTTACTAGTTAAATCTGACTTAAGAGTCTCATGCCTAGCATCGTTGTAGATGCTCTAACAATTTTTTAACGCTAAACTTTTTAGGGGTAAAATTGTCGATAATGTTTGGAAAATAGGGTAAGTTTGTTACTGGCGTTAAGTGGTTTAATAGATTCTTTTAAATTATTCTGAGCATATTTTATTTTCACGTTAAAATTTGTAAACCTATAACAATCTATAACAATGTTACTTTAAATTTTAGAATTCCTACACTTTGATCCCTCCTTTCTACCAGTGGCATCATATAGCATGAGAGTGCCGCTGCACCACCACCCCCTATCGTTGCATATCCGACCCTTCTGTCATTGCACCACTGTCTAATTAATCAAAATTATTTTGTTTTGTTTAATTTCTGTTTTTATAAGAATGAAAATAGTTTTGTATTAAAGAAAGCATATTTTATTTTTTGACATATGTTTTATACTGCGATTGTGTATATGTTCCATCTTTTTATTTTTTAATACTGAGCAGTAAAGTAAAATAAAATTTGTGTTGGTTCTTTAATTTTATTTCATTGGAAATTCTAAGATGAGTTTTATAATTAAATGTAAAAAAATTAAGACATTTGATATCATGAAAAAATATAAAAAATAATTGTACACATTACCATTTTGAGTAGTTTCAAATAAAAAGTTTCACTTATTTTTTTATTTTAAAATGTAACTTAAAATTTTATTTAAAAAATTCAAAAAATACATCCCGAACACAAAAAAGAATTTTATGTAGATGGTGGAGAGTACACCGTAAATCAGAAGTTTGTTTTCTTATAAAAAAAAATTAATTAATTATATAACGGTGCAACAACGGACGATAAATTAATTAATTGTATAACGGTGCAACAACGGACGGTGCAACCATATACTGGGGTTCTAGGGAGCCAGTGGTGGGGGTGGGGGTAGGGGTGGGGGTGGGGGTAAAAAATTTATCAAGTTTACAAATTTTCAGATCAAAATTATAATAATTAATCCAAAACATTTAATAAAATCCGTCAAAGGCAAACTTACCTTTGATGACAATTTTAACGCCAAAAGAAGTATTGACAAAAAGTTGCTCATTTAACATCCATGATAAAATTAAGCCTTTTCACTAAAGTGTACGTGACAAAGTATAACAATCGACATCAGTTTACTGATAACCCATTAAGCTGAATCATATATTCCTCTCTCATAAAAATTATATATTTTTTTTATCGTATTCACAATACTTAATTTATTATTTATTTTTATGAATATATAAAGATATAAAATTAAATAATTTACATGTTTTTTATAATTTACAATCATTTTTTTTTTAATTTTTTTTTACTACTTATATTAATCAAATTTTGAGATAAATATTACAACTTAAAAAATCAAATCAAACATAAAAATCTTTCTAGACAAGAGAGAGTATTTTGGAAGCATATTCCATGAGCGAGTTTTTCAACTTTTGAATTTCGACAAAATGGAAAATATGTAAACACATCGCTTTGTTGTAACACAATTAAATTGAGGCATCCAAGATTCACTTGAGGTCATCACAACCCGTAGCCATTTTTGACAAGTTGATATGGACTTTAATTGTAACAATTTTTACTGTGATTCAGATTTCAGAGCGTTTGCCACATCAAAATGGTTCGAATCCATCCATCATAGTATTAAAGGCTGAGATTTCAGTCGGGCTTTTAGACAAAAAAAACAAATAAATAAATAAAAATGCTTAATTCATCTAAAATTTGTCCAATAGTACCCAAGGTGTGGCTCATCTTCTCCTCATATAAACCCATCATCATCATCATCATCACCCAACGCAGAACTAAGCCCACACCAGAAACTCTCTGCAACTTCACTTCTCCAATCTCTTCCAAACCACAAGCCTTTTGGTTTGGTCTGAAAAAATGGCAGGGACTGGAATTTTCACAGAGATACTGGACGGAGATGTTTACAAGTACTATGCTGATGGTGAATGGCACAAGTCTTCTTCTGGGAAAAGTGTTGCCATTATCAACCCAACTACAAGGAAAACTCAGTACAAGGTTCAAGGTAAAGGAATGATCTTTATAAATTTTTATACCAATTTGAAGATAAAGATTCGATCTTTAACAAAATGAGTCATATGGGGTTTCTAAATTTGATTTAAAAAAAAAAAACAGCTTGCACACAAGAAGAAGTGAACAAGGTAATGGAATCAGCAAAGATAGCACAGAAGTCATGGATGAAGACTCCTCTGTGGAAGAGGGCAGAGCTGCTGCATAAAGCTGCAGCTATTCTTAAAGAGCATAAAGTAGAGATTGGAGAGTGTTTGGTTAAGGAGATTGCCAAACCAGCCAAAGACTCTGTCACTGAGGTCTTGTTCTTGTTTTGATTAAAAATTCTCTCTGCACCATTTCTGTTTTTGGTTGTCTGTGTGATTTCTTGGTTTTGGTCAATTTGGTGAAAGTGGGTTTCTTGTTTTTGTGAAGGTTGTGAGGTCTGGTGATCTGGTCTCTTATACTGCTGAGGAAGGAGTTAGGATTCTTGGTGAAGGGAAGTTCTTGGTTTCTGATAGCTTTCCTGGGAATGAGAGGACCAAATATTGCCTCACCTCCAAGGTACAAAAATTCTCTTTCCCCTCTTTCTTTTACATTATTTTTTTAATTAGTATTCCCACCACCCCTAAAAAAAGTAATTTTTTTTTAAGATGTCTTTAGAAACGTTTCCTTACAAAGAAATACTCCATTCTTCTTATTTTAGTTGCTACATTATTTTTTTAACATCTAATCTATAATTTTTATTCTTCAATAATATATAAAATTTAATAATTTATATGTAAATGATAAATGAACATATATAATTTCTAAATATATTTTTTTAGAATTTTTTGAACGTCTTCCTAATGAATTGAGTTAAACAGAAATCAAATTGCGCAACTAAAAAAAGACAGAGTACTTATTTAACTGATCAAGTTTGTGTTCAAGTTTCAATTCTACTTACGATCTTGTCAACGGATAGAGGATGAAGGGGCTAACTGAAACTAGTGTCGCAAATTGGGCAGGGGTCTCTTTGAACTCAAGATAAATAATAGGAGCAACAATAATAATAATAGTAAAGAAACAGTTATGAAAAATTATGGGTCCAATTTTCTGGGAAACTCCTAGACAGAAAAGAAGCTAGATTGCTAGAAGCCAAACTTGTAACAAAATTTATCCTTTAAAATTATTTTAAATCCTTTCTGTACTGTTCTGTTCAGCTCTCTTGAGCTCTTTCCCTTTGATAACTGATTTTGTTTCTTTCAGGAGTTAATATTCACCGGTATAGGCTCTTAATTATGCTACTGCCATTGGTGCTAATGAGGAAAAAAGGCATAAAGTACTTCCAACAATCTCATAAAAACTGCACTACAAAGCTTCTCATCACCTTCAAGAAATAACTATGAGATTTTAAATAACTAATGTCAAAATGTATAGAAGCTGTTTGCAATTATAAGCCAGTACTTCATGTAAAGGTTCAATTTTGCAGATTCCTCTAGGGGTAGTTTTGGCCATCCCACCATTCAACTATCCTGTTAACCTTGCTGTTTCGAAGATCGCACCGGCACTGATTGCCGGAAATTCCCTTGTGCTGAAGCCACCTACTCAGGTTGAGTACTAAGATTAAATCTGACCAATACTATCAGCGTCAAGTACATGTTCTAGCAGTAGGTTATGCTTTTGTTTTGCTTCTTCAGGGAGCAGTTTCATGCCTTCACATGGTTCACTGCTTTCACTTAGCTGGCTTCCCAAAAGGTCTCATCAGTTGTGTCACTGGGAAAGGTTCCGAAATCGGTGATTTCCTCACCATGCATCCAGGGGTAAACTGTATAAGGTAATAATACAGTTTCTGGTTCTCCCTGTAACTTCAGTTTTCATACAAAGCTAACTCGATTATCATTTTCGGGTCAGCTTCACAGGTGGAGACACTGGCATTGCGATCTCCAAGAAGGCGGGGATGATCCCTCTTCAGATGGAATTGGGAGGCAAAGATGCCTGCATTGTGCTCGAAGATGCAGACCTAGATTTAGTTGCAGCAAACATCATAAAAGGAGGGTTCTCTTACAGTGGACAGAGATGCACAGCAGTGAAGGTTATCCTGGTCATGGAATCGGTTGCAGATGCCTTGGTCGAGAAGGTAAAGGCCAGAGTTGCGAAGCTAACTGTTGGGCCACCAGAAGAGGACTGCGACATCACTCCAGTTGTGTCTGAGTCATCAGCTAACTTCATCGAAGGGCTGGTCATGGATGCAAAACAGAAGGGAGCAACGTTCTGTCAGGAGTACAAGAGGGATGGTAACCTCATCTGGCCACTGCTGTTGGACAACGTCAGGCCTGATATGAGGATTGCATGGGAGGAACCGTTCGGACCGGTGCTTCCTGTTGTAAGGATCAGCTCAATTGAGGAAGGAATTCACCACTGCAATGCTAGCAACTTCGGCCTTCAGGTAAATTTACAATCTTCCTCTTCAACAATCTGTAAAACAGGATCAGCAGTGATTCTATAATGTGCTGCTGCTGCTGCTGCTGCAGGGCTGTGTGTTCACAAAGGACATCAACAAAGCAATACTGATTAGCGATGCAATGGAGACTGGAACAGTTCAGATAAACTCTGCACCAGCTCGTGGACCGGATCATTTCCCATTCCAGGTGGATTGACTCTCTGAAACAGAAACACACTCAACACGACTAGAGTTTCTTGAATAAATCCTAAATTTTTTTTTTTGTTACAGGGTCTAAAAGACAGTGGAATCGGATCACAGGGAATAACAAACAGTATTGACATGATGACAAAGGTTAAGACTACCGTCATCAATTTGCCTACCCCATCATACACCATGGGTTAGCATCCATCCTATGATAAAGACTGGTTAGTACTTACCAAATAGTGAGTAGAAACGCAATGCAAGAGATCTTCTCTTTGTACTTGAGATTTTATGTCAATCTGGTATTAGGTGAATGATTAATAATGTAATGCAAATGAGCAGCTCTATGCTGTATGTGTATCAGATGTATTAAATTTCTGAGATCCAATTGGGATGTGGATGAAATCTATCTAGTATAGCATTTCCAAGACTTGTGTGCCTACTAAAAATATGGCCTTTCTTTTTCTTTTGAAAAGAAAGTATTCAAGTGGAAGGTAATACAACACATTAAGCAGTAGCCATCCCCCTTCACAGAATAATTAAAACAAAGAAATAATACTCCCTCCATCCCAAACTACTCCTAGGTTTGGTTGGACATGGAGATTAAGGTGAGTAGAAGACTTGTAGTATATCTCTTCAATTCTGCCGGTATATGTTGTGTTCTTCAGCAAAAAATGTTAAGAAATACTACTAGTATTTTGTATACATGAAAAATGGATGGAAAAATAAAGAAAAGGGTATGAAGAAAAACTAGATTTAACATTTCTAATCATAGTTTTAGTACATATTACCTAATTTTAAACAGTAGATTGATAATACAAACTTCATGTCACTGACCCTAACATAGCTAGAATTAGGGTCCAGTATGATGTTAATGATAATGATGATGATTATCCATAGGTTGGCAGCTACCCAGCCACCTGTAGACATCTTTAATTGGACCAACTACTTGGAGAAGCGTCAAGAGACCGATAAGCAATTCTCAGAGACTCCATGTTAGTGAATTATAAGAACTCGTCATTGTGATCAAACAAAAAGAGCTTATCATTAAATAGGCGTGAATTTGTTTCTTTGGTGCAAATAATCATGCTTACATACCTTCAACAGCCCAGTTGCAAACTGTTTGACAATAAGATATGAACAATTCGAAATTGTTCTGGAAATAATATAACTTGGCCCCATCATCTTGCTTGAACGGACAGAAGCACCCTGATCCAAGGACACTCTAGCTGCACTAACAATTACAAAGCAGGTCTCAATGCTGTGCTTCATTTACAGTCTGGAAGGTAGGTTCAGAGATTTGAATCATGTTGAGCAATTTAAGAAAAAGGAAGGATCAAAAGAAAAATGGAAAAGAAAAGAAAAGAAAAAAGAAAAGAAAAGAGTACTTACTCTTGTCTCAATGAATTGAATTTGATTTTCCTTTTCGGACATTATTCCACTTCAAGGTCCAATACATATACAGTTTCTTTTAAATCGTCTTATCTTCATCATTTGAGCCATTGTCGAAAGTAGGAAGTCATCTTGTCTCTAGAAGTAGCATTCCCAACATTTACGGTAGGAATTATCCTGTCAGGCCTCAAGAACTGGAACGAAACAATTAGATTTCTCAGACGCAGAACCAAAGGTAAGATTTGCATCATTAATAATGTAATCAAAGTGACATGTAACTAGTGAAAAGCCTCACCAACAATGCATGTTGAAGTTTAAAAAGTCATGAAAACATATTTTCAAGAACCAGACCTTGACAAATTCTTGCATTTCCGTAAAACTTGAGTGCTCGCTGTACGGAACTCCTGTGTGCAGAAAAAAAATAGCAACAACAATCTCAATGATTATAGTTTCTGAAACAGAAATAAATCCAAAAAAAAAACTGATGAAGGCCAAAATTTTACATGCAACGATCATGTTTTCTTCCTTTAGTGATATAGTGGAGTAATAAATAAGTCTAGCACAATGTTGGTGCCATTGGAACAATTTGTGCAACGAAACTCTAACTTAACAATTGGGACTCAAAAGAACGCACCAAATATTGTGATACTGTCTCTTGACTTAGGTTTAATGAAGTCAAGTTGGCTGCCAATAGACTCTGAGTATGTCCAACCTGGAAAAGCAATATGTCAGATTTACTGTGAATAACTGATTAATTAGCAGTTAAAGAGAATTTTGTTAACCTGTTGGTCGAAAAGCTAGAACAGCTTTGTAGCGATCTCTGTACTTCTTCATGTAATCCATCAAGGTCTTCAAAGAAACACAAATGAATGCAGAGATCAAATGGGCAAGTTAACACACAAAAGTTGTTAAACGTCACATGAATGCTCATCAGATATAATACCTCAAATTTTAGTGATGACATTGGTAGTACATGTAAAAATGTATCCTCGCCATCTGTAGAAAGGCTATTCAAGAGCTCAGGCCAGTCAAATGACTGTAAAATCCTTCTTCTTGAAGCATTTGCATATATCTTAACCTACACAATCACGAAGGATGAGTAGCACATCTTTTTTAATAGCAGTAACAGCTAGGAACCTACAGCTCCTAAACACAGACAAATAGTTACACAAACACATGCATATGCACTACTGCAAACGCAAACGCTCTTACCCCCAAAGCCTTTGAAATAGAGAGATAAACACACTCCTTCCCAATGCTGTATGCGCCAACAACCACAAGGGTTTTAGGTTGCTTTTTGAGATGGTTCTTTGTAATCTTGACAACAAAATCAAACACCGTTTCTTTGGGAGGGAACCTGAAACAAAAAATGTCTCTTTCATGTGAACAACCATCTGAAAACACAGCAAAGACAGCATGAATATGCTACTATGAAGCACTCACTTGTATCGTGGATTGCAATATGTTGTGTCGAGATAAAGTACGTTAATTTTATAGTTCAACAGAAGTGGGTAAGCCTGCATCTCCTTACAAGCCCTGAAATCTCCAGTATGCAAATAGCATTGCCCGTCAACAAGACGAAAGTGAACAAGTACCGCACCTGGACAGTGGTTAGCTTCTAGCAAAGTCACCTTGACTCCCTCTATAACATATTCAGTGTTGAGCTCCAAAGGATGTATGAATCTGGAGAAGCAATAGTGCAAGCAGCGTAAGATAGCACACAAAAAGAATCAAAACCAGATATCTAGAAACCGAGTCCTTACGAGGGATTCACATAGAGGCATAATCTAACCAACCGGGCAGTGATAGGGGAACAATAGATAGGGCCATGGGACCACCCCTTACTAAGGCCACCATAGTGATCACTATGGAAATGAGTAAGAAAATACGCTAAGCATCCTTCAATACAACCATACTGAAATGCATCCACTGTGAAGGGGGTTCCTGTATCAGAACAAGAATGTGACATTAGAGCTCAAAATAGTCAGAAAGATTTCCATAAAAAAAACACAAACATCGACAAAATATAAGGTACCTGGCATTTTTTTGTAGAAGGGGCAAGTGCGAGATCGCTTGGAGCCAGACACAGAAGGATTTAAACTAGCTAAACCTTTCGACTTGGAATGCTTGGTTGGCTCTTCAATTGGAAATGAGTTTTCAGTATCGATTCGGGGCTTCTTCAAACCCCAAATCTGGAACAAATTGGACTGCTTCAGAGATCTCTTAGAAGAAGAGCTCCCGTTTTGGTCTTTGTCGCAATTTCCATTTGATAACAAGCAGGACCAATCTGTTCCACACGCATAGAATTCAGCGGCAAAGCTCCCTTCTTCCTCTTTATTTACTTCTGCAATACCATCTTCCTGCAGACAACTTTCGACCTCCTCGCCACTGTCTCGAGGGTTCCGAAACGACGGAAAGCCATCTTCGTCAAGAACATCATTGGAATGCGACTCGTCGTCGTCCACCGCCGCGCCCATTTCCTTCGAGGTTTTCGAATTCGGCTCTCGGCGCCTCGAAGTCCGATTTTGTTGCACGCCGAATAAGATACAGGGTACCCTCAGATTTCGATGGGCAATCAACTTTGGCCCCTTTTTTTTGTTTAGGGAAAAAGACCGATATATAATTATAGAACACAAAACCAAACATAGAGTTTGACCAATAACAAAAGAAGCAAAATGAAGATAACCTCGCATAGGAGGCCAACTAGACGGAGACAGCTGACTGTGAAACTAAACAAAACAAGACGAGCAAACCAACTAGGCAAAAACACCGTGGACCTGGATTCTTTTATTTTTAATTTCTGGTAAGTATATTTATGAAATCTGTACCAAATTGTAATTTTGGGTTAGGTTTGATAAAATTTGCAAAGTTTTAGAAGATTTTGTACTCGATTGCAATCTTTTAAAGATTTGGGTCAAACTTGCAAACTTTTAAAACTTGTGTACTCAATTACAATTTTTAAAAAGATTTGGGTCAAACTTGCAAACTTTTTAAACTTTTATACTCAATTGCAATTTTTAAAAAGATTTAGGTCAAACTTGCAAACTTTTAAAACTTTTGTACTCAATTGCAATTTTTAAAAAGATTTGGGTCAAATTTGCAAACTTTTAAACTTTTTTACTCAATTGCAATTTTTAAAAAAAATTGGATCAAACTTGCAAACTTTTAAAACTTTTGTACTCAATTGTAATTTTTTTAAAAGTTTAGGACTAACCTATCGTTACTTTTGAAATCTCGAGGTATGGCGCATTCACCTGGAGATGGTGGCCGAGATCATTCCACCTTCAGTTCACGAGGGAGGGCGCCATTCTCCCGCGGTTTGTGTGGGGGACGATCTCATAACTCCCGACTTCGGGAGGAGGATCTCATTTCCACCGAGTCG
>JBBYHH010552098.1:0-10824 GCA_038382905.1 Daphne laureola
ATAAATTATTTGATTATATACATATATATTAAAATATGAATACCAAATATCATAAGTAACATGAGTAGAAAGATAATTAAGTAGAAAAAAAATGTAGTATAATAAGGTAATATCAATAATAAAAAAAGGTAGCAAGAGAAAACGTGACAAATAGAAAATTAAGTAGTAAAGTTTGAAAAGGAACAAGATAAAAGTAAATGTTGGAGAGAGAGAGAGAGAGATGATCTGGGCCCACCCTACCTATAATCATCGATCTCTAAGCTTTTGCCACGTGTCTCCAAGAGTGAAGAGTTGTTCGCCAAAAATATGGCGAATGCTGCACATTGTACGAGGGTATAGTTTTTTTTCTCCCCCTTCCCCATTTGACGAGGGAACCTGTTGGACCAAAAAATGGTCAAAAATTCTCTAAAATTGAGCTACCCAATAAAATGGGGAGGCTGTTGGAGATGCTCTTACATATATCTTATTCATCAATCAAAATACATCTCCCCAAAACAGTGCCAAAGCTTATGCTGACCTCTCATGTGGCGGATTAAACATTGTCAGCATCAAAAGGAAGAATATTGCACTCCTTTGCAAGTGGTGGTGGCGGTTCAGGGAGGAGAAGAGTAGTTTGTGGGTAAATATTATTACAACCATTTATGGTAAGAATGGAGGGATGGATTTTAACCAAAATCATGTTGGCGGAGGTTCGTGGTCAGAAATTTTCAATGCTGGGATTTTTAAGAATAATCAATGTGAGACATTCTCCTCTTCATTCTCTCGTGTTGTTGGAGACAGAAAATCTACTAAATTCTGGGGGGACTTGTGGATTGGTGAGGAATGGTTTTGCAGCAAGTTCAAGCGACTATATGCGCTGGAACAAGAAAAAGAATGCTTGATCGTGGACTGGTTTGGAAAACAATTGGAGGTGGCGATGGCGGAGGGCGTTACGTGGTAGGGAAAATGGAGAATACCAGCAGCTACAAAATACATAGAAAAATAGCTCTCTTTATGCCAACAAAGAAGACTCATGGCAATGTGCTTTTCTGGTAGATGGATTTTTGTCGGTTCGTGAATATGCTGCAAACATGAATTTGAGATGGATTATTCCTAGTGTTATCCCAACTTTATGGTCAAGATATATTCCACAGAAAGTTAATGTATTCTTCTGGAGGGCTAGGAGAGATTTTTTGCCATGTTTCTTGTAGCTGGCCATGAGAGGGGTACCAGTTCCTTCAGTGTTATGTCCATTATGCTCGAGTGAGTTTGAGAACACGGAACACGCCTTTTTGAGATGTTCGGTGGTGATCCATGTATGGTTTGCGGTGGCCAAATGGTTTGACATCCCTGTGTTGATTATGATGGATATTTTTTATCTAACTTCACAAGAGGTGATACATAAAGTCCCAGCAGCAACAAAACCAGTATGGGAGGCGGTCTTGATTGTTACAACGTAGACTATTTGGAGGGCAAGAAAAACCGATTTGTGATGGAAAAGAAGAAATGGAATTTACTAGATGTGATATCTGATATACAGGTACATTCTCATCTTTGGATCTCCAGCAGGAAATCTAAAGCTATATCGTCATGGTCCAGATGGTTATTGCGGCAAGAAATAGTTTCGGGAGAATTGATGTAGTTTTTAGTTATCCTTGCTATCTTTGTATTCAAATGAGTGTTAAGGAGACTAGTGATGTACGCTCATGTATTTCGTATAATGAGGTGATGCTCTTCCTCTAAAAAATGCATCACCTCTTTTTTTTAATAAAATCTCAACTGCTCTTCAAAAAAAAAAATATATATATCTACCCAAATTTTCTATAAAAAAAATCTCATGCTACTGAACTGACCCTTAGTTGAGGTTGAATTTTAATTATAAGCATTAATTTAGTGAATAAATTAGGGAAAAAACATCATACATCTACCAGTACCTTCACAACCAAATGGGCCTTGAGATTTTTCATAAATTACTCAATTCATCCAAATAAAATTGATACATACCATTTCAATAAAATTTATATATTTCTTAAAAAATAACTTTTTAAATCAATTTTACCTTATTATTCTTTATTTTCTTTCACTTAAAATTTTTATTTCTTATATGCTTATTTTACATTTGTACCTTCTAATCAGCAATATTTTTTAATCTCCGTACCTAATTAAGTGTATCATCTTCCTGGAGATGAGAAGTAGAAAGAACCTTCAACTAGCAGAAAATGTAAGGCTGGTGAATAAAAATCAGCAGAGTGATGATGCATCAAGTCACGTTGTGTTTCAATCCAACAGAAAACTCCTGCACCACATCAAAATCTGGAGACAGGAAAAACACAATCCCAATCTGTCTGTCTCTCACCCCTACCACCAATCTTCTTCTCAAACTCTATAGTCCAAAACCATGCTACAATAAATAGAGAGAAGTAGAGTTGTCATCACACTCAACAGTACTCAAGAGACGAGGTTGTCACCCAGCGATAGCGAAGCCAGTTGATCCGCTGCACCACCGGCCTGTTGCTGAGCAACGCTCCTCAGGACCTCCATAGCCTCCGCCACCTTAGATTTCAAAGCATCGGGTGACTCGAGCAGGTGTAGAACCTCGGTCTGATCCATCTCCAGGAGCATTCCGGTCACCTTAGCCGCTGCATCAGGCTCCAGTTGCTCCACGAGCGGGTACAGGTTCTCACCCAGCATCTGCGATTCCAAACAACATGCAGCAGACACTCAGAAAACCTCATTCTTGTTGTTACGACGGAGAAACTTGAAAAAATAATGATAAAAGCATACCGTTCTTTGCTGGTCTGGAGTGGCATTCGCAAGAGCTGAGGCCAAAGCTCCGATCGGAATTGGCTGGGAGAGTGAAGCGTCACGCATAGGCATGCCGCCCATGTCATATGGAACCGAAAGCATGCCACCGGCAACACCAGGCATTGAGACATCAGGCACGGCACGTCCAGGTGGATAACGGTAAACCCGTCCTCGAGGCATCATCTGTGAGGCAAACAATCTTAATGGTCACTGCGTGCACTTGAAACTTATGGCAGAAGATCTGAACATATTTGAAAAGAAAAACAAACAAACCTGCTGCTGCATCATTGGCATTGGCTGCTGAGTTTGCTGGACACCACCTGACCTTCTGCCACTAGGACGCTGACCTTGCTGACCCTGTTGAACCATCGGTACAAAGAAATTCGGCATGGGGCCACCACCAGGCCTCATCCCCGGGACAAGCTGTTGCTGATACCCGAATCCAGGCTGACAAGTTTCATATGACAGTTACTCTATTAACTGAACTCGAAAGAAAACCCGTGGACTTAGTATAAAAATGTAATGTATTGTCACGCGAGAAATGAGGGATTACCTGTGGCGGAATGATGGCTGGAGGTGCCTGACCATAGAAAATTTGCTGGCCAAGACCTGGACCACCAGGTGGATACATCGGCATACGGGGACCGACTGAAGGAGCAATTGGCACTGGCCGCATCTGGGAAAATTGGGCCTGTTGCAAGTTCAGCAGTTATCGACTTGCTGAACACATTACATTGAAGAAGTGCATTGTCTTTCAAGTTCAATTAATAAAGGATCATAAGAGTACAGCATCATTTCTGAGGTTCAGAGTTTGAGGATGCTCTGAACAATCTTGTTTAAGAATATTTGAAATTATTTTACCTGGTGGGTTAAAATTTTAAACAAGTCATTCTATAATTCAAGCTGGCTGCTATCTTTCCCTTTAATGATTTTCAGAATAGAGAACACACGCCAGGGAATGGAAAAATCCAAAAACATGAGCTAAATTTTCTTTTTGAATTCACATCGCTTGCTCGACATACCTGCAACCTAGCTTTTCTATCTTCTTTCCTCTGCGCAAGTGCAACATACAGAGGCTTGCTGACAATCATTTTTCCATTCATCTCCGTTATCTGACATAAAACAAGGATTCATTTATTCTGTGGGGAGCAATGAAAGAAGCCACACATGCTTACTTACAGCTTTAGATGCTTCCTCAGGAGTTTGGAAAGCCACAAAGCCTGATCCTTTACTGACACCAGTAGGGTCTCGCATAACCTGTCACATTGAAGAAGTGCATTGTAACGGATGAATGAATTACTGTTTTTCCATAGTACTTGACTAGCTGAACAAACCCTAACAAACCTTGCAAGATACTATAGTACCATAGGATATGAAAAGCTCTCGGAGTTTTTCATCATCAATTGTATCATCTAAGTTCTTAACATACAAGTTTGTTCCCTGATATTTATCTGCTGCCTCCTTCATGCTTTGTTCAAATCGGGTCTTTAGTTCATTTTCCCTCTCTGACTTCTTCTGAGCTTTCCCGACATACCATTCCTTGTCATCAATTTTCTTTCCATTAAGGGACTCAACAGCCCTACCAGCATCATCTGCATTCTCAAAGTTGACGAATCCAAAGCATTTCGATTTCCCATCCGCATCCCTCATCACCACAGCACTAGTAATTGCACCAAATTCACCAAAAGCTTTCATCAACTCTTCATCAGTTGTTGACTCTGATAGATTTTTCACATATACATTGTTGAACTTTGTTTTGGTAACACCCGTGTCCCTTTCCTGCTTGCGCACAAAAGGTCCCACATAGACTTGCTTCTCATTCATCAGCATTCCATTCAACTGCTCTATAGCTTTTCTGGCAGACTCCTCGTTGTCATATTGCACGAAGCCGTAACCCTTAGACTGGCCAGACGGATCGGTAGCTACCTTACAAGAGAGAATGTTCCCGAAAGAAGAAAAGGTATCATGCAAAGCTTTGTGGTCGATACTTTTGTCTAGGTTCTGCAAACAAAATAGCAACGGAGATACACACATGATTAGAAGATCTTCATCTCAATATGCATGCAGTAGAACAATGAAAAAGAATACACGAACGTATTGATTTTTGACAAATAATAAATACCTTAATGAATATATTTCCTGTTCCACTTTTGCGTAGGCTAGGATCACGCTGTGAATACATAACCCTGATCGGCTTCCCATTAATAGTAGCAAAATTGAGTTGATCCAATGCCCTTGCAGCTGTCAATCATGGCCAAGAAATATACAATGATTATAAACCAGTAAAAAAGCAACAGAGAAATTATTGGCATTGAAAGGAGAGGAGGAGGCAGGAAGCAAACACCTTCCCCCTCATCTTGGTCACCACAAAACATATGGCCACAAGGCATCATACCAGCAGGAAAAAAAAGGCATCCATTGTAAATTGCAGTCATTAAAAGAGTTCATATGGACACATTGCAACAATCAGTTGCACGAATATTCAAAAACACATTAACATATCAAAACACAGATCCCATACTCTCAACATATAGAAATACAAAACCCAGGCAGCTGCACTGAAGATAACAGGTATTTACAGAACTAAAGGTTCAAAATTTCTCATCTCAGGCAACTTTTTCACTTATCTCAATAATAATGGGAGCACTTGCTTATGCAAGTACTTGTCACAAGTAAAACATTGCCTAAAATATAAAAAGGCATTAACCACATACAGTTAAGTTCATTATGTCATCTACTCCCTTGATGTTACATAATGTAACTACATGCAATACTTAAATGAAAACTAGCAGCCCAAAAATCTTGCACGGAGCCACCAATCATTTCAAGTTAAAACCGAAATTCGTCCTTAACTTCTACTATCCACGGAACCTGGTAGTCATCCCCAGAGTGAAGATTTACTTCAAGTGTAATGTAATGTTCCATTATCCACCACACTAAACCTTAAACCCTGATAGAAATACAGCTGCTTTCACAAACAGAGTCAACTGACACACGTTCATTATTCAACTTGCACTTATCTTCTCATTTCTTTCCATTTTTGTTCTGTGGCAGCCTCATCATGATACAAGGCTATGAAACTGAAAATCTGCAATCTCATGATAAGCACTTGGCCATGGATCCAAAGCAAAAGAAAACAAACAAGCATGTAAAGGCTACAATACACTGAACAAATCATCATCAGCTGAGTACAGGAAGGTTTTCAAAAATCTCAAGTGCCTCCGGTTAAAAAGGAATCTACACATCACTTAGCTCATCATCAAACCCTGGAACTAAATCTAAGCCAAGCTGAATCATGCATGATAAAACTTTATTAATTACTGATACCTCCTCTTCCCCAAAACTAAAAAATGCACCAACAAAATACTAAAAGCTCGAGTATTTAGAGACTTACCATCTTGAGGGTTGCTATAATTGACATAACCATAGCCAAGCGACCTGCGGGTGGCCATATCCCTGCAAATTCGGACAGTAACCACTTGACCCATCGAGCTGAAGTACTCGAACAGCTGCGAGTCCGTCACACTAGGGTCCAAATCCCCAACGTAAAGCGACGTGGTCTGCAACGGGAACTGGCCGGCATTACCGACGCCGCCGTTCTGTCCCTGAACCTGAACTTGCGCCATTTTTTTCCTCTAGAGAAGAAGCAAAACGAACCCACGAAAGGAAAGATAGAAACAGAAGCAAAGGAGGAGCCTTTTCTGGATAATAAAATTAACCTCTTTCTTTTTTTGGGTTTTTGTCTCTCTTCCCCCTCCTCTGCTTATTCTACACCAAACCCTACTACTCCGATACAGATAACTCGAGAATCAGGATAGAAAAAACCTAAAGAAAAAAAGGGTTGTTTTTTTTTGTGGAGATTTTTTACGGCGGGAGGAGAGGGAAGGGATAGGTGAAGGGAGAGATGTTGCGCGCCGGAGGAGGGGAGGAGGTGGCGGCGGCGCGTGAGGGAAAAAGGAAGGTTCTTGGAGGAGTTTTAATGGAGGTTGTGAGAGGAAAGTAGGGGAATTGGGTATATAAGGGTTTGAATTTGAGAAAGGCTGCGAGTGAAGTGATACACGAGAGATAGAGAGAGAAAGAGAGAAAGAGGCAACCCTAGGATGATCGTGGATCGTTGGTACGACGAGATCACCGCCGTTATTTGGTCGGGGCGCGGACCCCACTCTTTTGCAGAGCTAAGCTACCAAAGCATAAAGCCTAGTTTGTTTTCCTAGCTTAGCCAAAAACATAAATACTTAAGAAAGACTTTGTATTGGGAAAACTTCTCCCCAGTACTGGTTTTATATTTATTAAATAATAAATTAATTGTAATTTAGATTAAATTAATATTAATTAATATTAAATAATATACTAATTAATATTAAATGATATATTTGTGTTTTCTAGAGAGAACCAAGTCCCTTTGTATTGAGAGGTAGTCGAATTTAGTACGTCTAAGGCTATTGATTGAGTTTTTATTCTCCTCTCAAAAAGATGGAGATCGCGCGACCTAATTTCTTCCTGGATTCAAGCGTTGCCATCATCCATCGGCGTCGATCTCGGGCTTTTTGGAGTGTTGCTCGTTGTCGTTGCTCAGCTTGGCCGCCGATCTCCCTAGATCCAAGTCAGTTGCACCGGTTTCGTCGAGCCTTGCAAATTTCTGATGGCCAACGACGACTTTGATCTACGGGTCGTAGCCGCTGGAGCATTCCAACCGGCGCGAGATTACTATCTGCGGCTAAGTCACACCGTGCCCAACGCCTTCCTCCGTGGCCTGATGCTCCTGCTCCGCCTCGAGTCCTCTGTGGCTCCGTTCTAGGGTTGGCCGGCTTCGGAGCTCCCTTACGGTGCCACCAAGCAAACCACCGGTTCTGACTCTGTTGGTGGAGATGGCCGAACAAACTGATTGGGAAGACTGACCTTATTGGGTGGGTCCCCTGCTGTGGGACCCATCTTTGGTGGATGATACAAATTACTCTTTTGTTAAGGATATTTGGTGGCTAGCTTATGTTCTTGGATTTTTTAGGATGATGGACATGGTGTGTGATTTGGTTTGATGGTTGGAGCGGTGCCGAGATGCAAGAGGATGGAGTGACAAGTGCTGGGGGTCGCAAAAGGGTTCGAGTGAGGGCCCTGGTGGAGGTCGTTCTAAAGGATATACATGAACCGATAAGGAGCAATACAACTCTTTGCCCGACGTCATGAGTTGAACGAACGCGAATGGTTGGGTTAACGACTCCACCCCGCTAATTCGCCATCTATATTGGACTTGGTTTCATCAGATGATGGAGGTGTCGTGTTAGTTGTTTATATTATATGTGTTGGTGTTGCCATTGGAGTACTTGTGCTTTCCGGGTATCCTTGCAAGGAATAGACTTTCTCGGACACGCTTTGCGTGGCTATAGTGGAGGACAGATGTCTCGAACAGGCTCGCAGATGCTGCGGGGGATACTTACATGAAGCCATATGGCAGTTGGAGAGGACCTATAGTCATTGGCATCATTTCAGATAGTGTATCATAAAGTGGCTCTATTCTTTTATCGATCTGGTGATCCTATTATTATTTATGGGTTTTGTTTGAGACATTTTTTGCTTCTTTTGTCCTCTTTAGCTTTAAGTTTCTGGGGTCGTAGGTGTTATTTTCATTCGATTGCTTTTGTTCTGCGCACCATTATCGGTGTTGCACATTATATTACTCGTTATGATTTAGAGCGTTGTGGTAGACATGTTTGGGGAAGTGTTCCCCCTATTTGTTTTTTTTTAAGGAAAGAAATGTATTTAAACGGATTTCTATCTCCAATGTGGAAATAGAGATCAAGAAAGTTTGTTACAGAGAGTAGCGGATCAAACACAATTTCTAATTGCACCCAAAGGATACAAAACTCATTCTCCCCAATAGAGCTTATTCTTGGTCAATCTATTTGAAAGCCACAAAAATGCCAAGAATTGGATAGAATCCAAGATCTGTGAAGTAGTCAATACTTGACCTCCGTGTCCAACATTGTTCCTTTCCTTCCATAAACACGAGACAACAATGAAACGAATGGCAAGCCAACCATCATTTTGGTTTTTGTTACAGCCGGGTAGTGTCAAAGAAGCGAGCAATTGAGGTACATTTGTTGCGCAAAAGGTTTCAACTTGACACCAAGAGTGCAGTAGTTGCCAAACCGCCGATGAAAATGGACACCATATTAAAATGTGTTCAAGAGTTTCGAAGGTGTCAGAGCATTTGAAGCAACCGAGTTGTTGGATTTGAACTCCCCGCTTGTGTAGTTGATGTTTTGTGGGAAGTCGGTCCTAAAAAGAATGGCAACAACATAGTTGAACCTTCTTCGGTATCCATGATGGCCACGGGAACTGTGAGCTTCCTCCGATGCTAGTGGGTTGGATGGCATCAGAAATGAGTAAGTTGCACTCCGAAACTGTGAAAAGGCCGGTTACAGCCAAGGACCACCACCAATAGTCTTGCGCATCTACATTTAAAGAGACATAATTTAAGATATTTGTTAGAGTCCTAAACTCCCCTAACTCCCTTCCTCGCGGCTCTCTTCTCCAATTCCACACCCACCTCCAAACCTCCATTCTCCCTAACTCCCCTCTCCAATATTGTGCAAGACGTATCTAACTCAAGTTTTTACAAACGAGGAAAGCAGTTTGCTAAATTAGTGTTTCCCATCCAAGTATCTTTCTAGAAAAGAGTGTTTGCCCCATCACCCAATTTTTTGTGAAAAGAATTTATGAAGTCTACTCCAAAATCCTCCATCTCCGTGCCTATTTTAATAATTTCCCCCCACACTCCTCCTACCTTTTTCTTCTCTACTTCAGACATCCTAACAAGGCCTCATTCTTCACCATAGATTGCCTTAACTACCCGTACCCATAACGCACTCCCCTCTAACTTAAAACATCACTACCATTTGCATAACAATGCCCAATTTTTTATCTTCAAACTTCTTGTTGTGTTAAAATACTACAAATGGTCCAATCCAAAATTTGTGACTTAAATGAACAAGTTGAGTAACTTGGATGACTTCTTAATAGTTGAGCTTATTAAAACCTAAATCTATTTCAGTTAAAGTGAAGTCTCGAGCAATGAGGTAGGGCTGCAAGTTGAGAAGCGTCGAATTCAGAGACCAGTGTGCTTGCCTAATTCACCTGCTTGTGTGTGTGCTTCTCAGTTACTTGTTTGTAAAGAAAGGTTGAATCATCAATGCTCATCTCGTGACCAACTTGGTTGTCTGCTTCACCAAGTGCACCGTTCACATCACTGTGTTTGTTTACTTTTGTTTGAACGTGAAACTGCTCGGTCTCCAGCGCACCCATTACTGGAGGATCAATTTTGTTGCACGAGTTAGAACAGGAGTCAGAGAAGATAGAAAAGCACAGCGTGCTCTGTGTTGGTTCATGCTTGGTTTATCTTCTCTGTGTTTTCCGGACAGCAGATATTTTTCTCTTTTGTGAGAGCATTGTGATTATAATTTGGGTTGGTAATATCTTGATTGATTTCTCAAATTATTGTAGTTGATTTAAGTTTGGGCAAAAGCTTAAATCATTGAACGTTGTACCATTATTGATTATAGTGGATTCTGCTGTCGGTTTGACCCGTGGTTTTTCCCTCTACACTGGAGGGTTTTTCAAGTTATATCGTGTGTCTCTGATTTATTGTTTCTGCGTTTATCTGGTGCTGTTATTTTTTTGGATATATTTGTCAGGAGAATTTTCTGGGTTTCTGTTTGTTGATATTTTTGCTGCAGGTTGAGCATACATAGGTATTCCGGATTTATCCCCAACAACTAGTATCAGAGCTTTGGTTAGTTCTTGATCATGGGTAAATCAGAGATGATTATGCTCGACGGGAGAAACTACAGAATATGGAAGGGTAAGATGAAAGACTTACTCTATGTGAAGGAATTAGCAGACCCGATTGAGAACACATGAACTATGCCGGAAAGCTACAAAGATCAAGAGACCGAGTGAAAGAAGATGGACAGGAAAGCAGTAGGTTTCATTCGTCAGTGGGTCGGTGACAGTGTGATACATCACGTTGAGGAAGAAACTACA
>JBBYHH010552209.1:0-19288 GCA_038382905.1 Daphne laureola
CTTATTTGGTAATTATTTACAGTAGCAGCGGGACCTTGCGGTGCTAGACCACCGACAAGTATGTGGTAATCTTTGGATTAAGTAATCCGGCTCTGTAGATCTAGAAGCATGCATACTAAAATTCTAGATGACTGTATATTATTTTTGGTATGTTGGGGAATTGTCCGCCCTACGAAGAGGGTGGTAAATTCTCGGTGATGTATTATTATCATGATTATGCTTAGTAAGCGCGTGATTATCTGTAAAACCACTGACGTGTTTTCGGGTGCAGGTTTAGGGCTTATGTAATTAGTAATGCCTTAAACTGAAACAACGCGTTAGAAAACAAAAGTAAAGAAAAGTTCAAAAATAGTCAGGTTTTGGGGCCCACAACTCCGAGAAGGATTCCGCTCCTCCGTCATTACCATTTTCGACAACGCTTTCGCAACTTTCGACGCACCGGGAAGAGGGTGGTGGTGATACAAACAGTACAAATAGAAAGTACATGGGCCCATTTTCAATTAAAACATCACCACAAATATGCTCCATAATACAAATAGACAAGAACTTATCCTTCCTAACACAAACAGTAACTTTAATAGAAAAGAAATCAAGTTCATTCAAGCTCATGTTCCTCTTTCTACACAAAGAAGGCAGTTTAACAAAGCAAGCATCATAGTTATGCTTTTCTTCATTCACTCCATATTTTGAACTAAACAACATAAAGTTCAAGGTAGCGTTACCCATTTGAGTTCCCTTTATCTTATAATCTTCCACATGGCCAAATGTTTTGGGCCCCTTCCTCCCAGATTCCTTAATGCAGCTTGTAGCCCTCTCTTCATCAATTTCCTGCACATTCAAAGAAAGAGGATAGGGTTGTCTAGAAATAAAAGTTAGTGAAGAACTTGGGTCGATTGAAGGCTGGTTGCACTCTTCCTCACTCAATTTCGCTTGTGATCTCTTCTCTTGTTTTCTCTCCACTTTTCCCTCACTCTTTTCACTCGGATCACTCCTCTCCAACAAAGTCTTTTCATCTTTTTCCTTTGGTTTGGCCTCCTTACTTTCTTTTTCTCTCAGTCCCTCAAATTTACTCTTGTTTACCTTTCTCTCAACCTTACCAACTTTTCTAGTATCCTCCTTGTCTTTTAGGGAATTTGGTTTAGCCTCTTTGACAAGTGTTAAGGAATTTTTTATACTAGAGTATGTGGGGTGTCTATGAGAGGTTGATGAGTAGCAGAAGGGCCTTTTTGGGGCTGGTCTAATCTGTTGGTTAAGGTATGAAGGGTGTGGAGGTGAGTATTTTTCAGGTTGGGGCTTTCTTTGGCTTATAATTGAAGGGTTGAGGTCTTTGGGTAGGATGTGGTACATAGAAAGGTGTGGCCTAGTAGGAGTATGGCAGTGGTCGGTAAGATCTTCTAATTGGCTTGCAGCCTGGGTAAGAAGAGACATACAAAGGCTTTCTTTGGGATGTTTGGTGGTAGGAATAGGGTGCTGGATTTTCTTGGGAGTAGTAGGGGCGTCTAGGTAAGTTTCTACATATGGATGAAGGGATTCGAGCCATGGTTCAAAGGTTGGATCAGTATAATAGTCTTGGGCTGCATGGTCAAGCCATGGGTCAAGGTTTGGATCTGAGTAGACGGGTTGGGGAAAGGCGTTCAGCCAAGGGTCAAGGTCTGGATCTGTGTGAAACTCTTGGTTGAAAGAGTTAATGCTGGACTCTTCCTCCCAGTGATCCATTTCTAGTTAAAATAACCCTGCGCAGGTGAACAATATTATTATACCTCACTACACTATCTTAGTGTTTCGCTCAACACTCGTGTTTTCACTCAAAATTAGGCTTTTCTAATAATGAAATACTCTGCCTTTTACCACTCATATCCCTCATTAAATTCTCAAAGAGATCTCAATCCTTCCTATGTCCCTAGAGATAAATATTGGCATCCATCTGAAACTTAAGACCAAGACCTAGAAATTTCCTTCCCTAGATCAAGGAGGTAACTATTACTGGAAGTAGAAGGTTTTAAAGGTTTAGGTTGGATGGGGTTGAAAGAAAATGGGCTGGAATTTTTAAAACAGACCTTTTAAAAGCTTGGTGAGTGGTACCCTTGACTCAAAATACAATTCTTTCTTTCTACACACATCAGTTCAAGAAAACTTCCCCTTTGGGGCTGCCCAACTTTCAGACTCTTCGATCCAACTCACAAACAAACCAATTTCAACTCGATATGAACTACAACAGTGACCATTAAATTAGGCATTTAGCTCAGAGAGCTTGTTTGAGCTTCCCAATTTTCTTGTTTCTTATTGTAGCCCACAAATCGGTATTTTTATCTTCTTTTTTAAAAACTCTTCTACCAAAATAGATTTATTTATATTCAACCAACAAAAAACTCTAACCTAGCATACCACAGACCAGAGAAATGGATGTCTAGGAAAATCCGAATGAGTTTCCTAATACAACATGAATGAGGTGTGTTTTAGGCTCTAGAAAAGATCGGTAAAAAACACGTGATGATGAAGAACCAATAAGCAAAGACATATTTCAATCATGAATCGGAGCAGTTTCATGTATTCGGTCTCAACAAGATAAAATGTGTTCTGATACCAGATGATATGGTCGAGCTTGTTATCATTTGAGCGTTCACCGATGTTGGATCATTGCTCGCAGAGATAGACGGGAGATAGGGGCGATGGTGAAGATGGAGGATATTGCTAGCGGTTGAACAGGGTGGGCGTAATACATAGAGGGATCTACTTCACTTCCTCACCATTTGTTGAGGCGCAAAGGTCTTCGATCCAGGAATACAGAAGACTACCACCTCCTTCCCACAAGAAGAAGGCAATCCTAGTTTTAATCTTAAGCTAAATGAACAATCCTAGGGTCTAGGCATTGAGGGTAGCTTACCTTGAGAAGCAGAAAAAGGGATTGAATCCTCACTATTTTCTATAATTTTGTTCTACCTCAAAAAATCTTCCAGCTTTGTGTTTTGTCCTATTATTCTTAACCCTTACCCAAAAAACCACTCCATAAAACATCCACATGGGCCGAATCACACAAACCCAAAGTACTAAACTAGCTATTACAAGTTTTGGATCGAAAGGGCTTTAATTACAACGCAATAAATAATTTAGTTTATCTTAAATTCATAAGAATCTTAAATAGACTTTTAATTTGATCCATCTATAACACTTTCCAAAGGTCACACAAGTTGTTTCAATGTTGAAAATCCTGCAGTTTTGTTGATTTAACTAGGTTTTCGAGCTATTCATTCTTCAAGTTATCCATTGATACCTTTAGTCTCACATCACTTTCACACCTTAAAACTCATATTTTTATTTAACTTTTCACCACAAATTTGAGAAGCTGGATGAAGAAGAAAAGGTTATTTCAAACTCAAACAAGTTTTAAGAGGAGTAGAAGAAGATTCAAGAAAGAAAACAAATAAACAAAGCCAGAACAAGAAGAACACCAAGCACCTTTGTGATGAACACTAGGGTTTTGATGCTTGATGCTTGATGCTGCATTAAACTTGTGAAAAACCTTCTTGCTATAAACTTAAATCTCTGATACTAGATGATACAAACCACCTATTAATGTTTAGGATGGTTGAAAACCCAGATCTAAAGAGGATAAGGGATGGTGGTAGAATTAGCCGCAAACTCTAGCTTATTGTGAGCTAGAATTCGGTTTGTGTAGCCGGGGATGAAGGTTATGCACCTAGAACCTTCCCACTTGGTTGGAGGAAAAATGCATGTGTATATCTTGAGTTAATTCATATGAACTCAAGGCCTGGAATGGTGGAATAGCAAGGAGAACCCTAGGTAGAACAAGAGAGGCTTTTTGCTCTTCAATCTTGTTTCAAAATGAGTTCTAACTTCCAAAGTGTTTGTGGAAGATTAGGTATACCCTAGGAGCCTCCCAAAAATGAGAATTACAATCTTAAAGAGTGAAAATACTAAAGTTCCCTAGGTAATTAGAGGTTAATACATCATCAAGGACAAGATTAACCCATAATCTAGCTAGTTAAGCTAAGCTAGCCTAGTTCACATACTAATACATACCATAAGAGTCTTGAATAATTTTTTAGGGTTTGAAACCCTCAAAAGGGTGGATGGAATATATCCCTAATAGGAAGGAACCATTGAGCTTGAGAGTCACATGCTTGGATAAGAGTTTTGGCTTCTTCTTTAGATGGGTCCACTATTGAAAGTGACACTTCTCATATCTTTATTTGGGTACACAAGCTTCATTTCTTATCCAAATTGAATGACACCACCGCCATTATCTTCCTCTTTCCAATACCTTCCAATTGCCTATATTTGGAGCACTTAGTCCTGATCCCTCCAAAGTGTCCCAAAAAAGTCTAAGTATGGAGCAATGTGGTTCCTCTTAACTTGGTTGTTGTCTCATCCATGTAAGCGTGCCTTCTTTGATTTCTCCAGGAGCCTCCTCATCCCATTACATGCCTAGGATGTTACGGCCATCTATGGGGATTCATCAGAAAATGCTGAGGTAAGAATTCTGTCAAAGAAAAGTTGTGATTTTATGTGAAAAAGGAAGTTCGGTTAACAGTTCGATCGGGAGAATTCGAGGAATGATTCTCCGATGGAACAGAAAATGGCTTGGTTATGGTTAAAACGGGTTTAAACGGGTGAAAATGGGTGACCCGAGCCTCACAGAACTCCACCGAAACCACCATGGCCGAGGAGAGAGAAAATGACAAAGAAAAGAAAATGGATCGGGTTGCAGGACACAGCCACAGCGGGACAGCGGCGTACACCACAAAGACCATCTGCCAGTTGTGTGCTCTGCGGAAGAGGCATGGCGTGGAGGTGGAAAATGCCATGACGCCTTGCTGCCTGAATTCGTGCACAACGGCGGAAGCACGGCGTTGGTGCGGCGCGCGCCTTGGCTGTAATCTATTGCGTTGCGTGCTGCCTGGCCTTGGAATGACATGGTGATGGGACGGTGGAGTGACAGTGGTGGTCAGCGCCGCGGAACTCTGCGTTTAAAAATGCAACCGACTCGTGTTCTTCATCATTCTTCTGAAAATTCTCACTCTCTCTCATCTCTCTCTCTAGTTCCTTAAATCTCTCACCCTAGGTCCAATTTAGACACCCAAATTGAAGGGAAATGATGGATTCATGCTGGAATCCATGAATTAACAACAACAACACAAGATTCAAGCTTCAAGAACAAGGATTGGAAGGACTTCTGAGAATTGGGAAAATGTTCAAATAGAGCCAAAGCTCTCCCGAATGCTTCAATTGAAGAGGTAAATGTGTTTTATCACTAATTAGGATCTAGAAACACGTTGTATAGCGTTAAATCAGATCGAATTGAAGAAATTGGAAATTAGGGTTCTAGAGAGAGAAAATCCGAAAATTAGGGAAAATTGTAATTGAACCTAGATTGTTGTTCCTTGATGGATTTAGGACAACATTAATACTTGAGGTTTTTATTGATTTCAACCCGAGTAATGAACTAAGGGTAAAAGCTTCCCGGGAAATTGTCAGAATTATGAACAGTTATAATGGGTTGTTCTGATGCTTCAGTTATGTTCTGTGATTGTCTGTGAGTGACTTTGATGCTTGAGATTTGTAAAGAATTGGTATCAGAGTTATAGTTATCGTCTGAATGGAATTGTACAGTTTTCTACATTATTGATAAAGTACAAAAAATGGACAGTTTATACGGTTATTGATGATTAATGATTTTTATGGTTATTGAATATTGATAAAGTATTGATAGTCTGATGAATTGATTGTATTGGTTGTTCAGAGCTGACAGAATCGCCTGAGTGACTAGAACGGATGGAAGAACGGATTGAACGTTAAAGGTAAGGGCTTAACCTTTCTATATATATATGCCTATTGGTTCCCTCCTACCATATATATATAGGATGGTTAAAACCCCGAAGGTAAGGGTAAAGGGCTTGCAGGTATGCTGCACGGGACTATGACTTCCGACAACGAAAAAGATGAAAGAGCGATCGCGCAGCGATCATGTCTGATATACTAGGTCCCGATGTCACATCTTACGTGAACATTCTGGTAGACCTAATGAACGAAAGAATGATTGTATGAATGAATGAAAGAATAATTGTCTGAAGACTTGTCTGTCTGAAAGAATGATTGTCTGAAGGAATGTCTGTCTGAAAGAACGATGGTCTGATTGATTGATTCTCTGACTGATGGATCGTCTAATTGTCTGAAGAAAGATGAAGTTCCAGGTTCGGAGGCGGGTTACACGTGATCATCCCGTAAAGCCTGAAGATGATTGAGAGTTTGAATGACGGATGTGATAGGTCCTGGGATCACGCATAGCGTGATTACGAGGGTAGACCCAAGATTGTCTAAAGATTGATGGATGACGTCCCCTGTCTCGGTATCACGTTCTGCATGATTACTACAGTAGACCGGATGAATAAAAGAAGAATGAAAGAACGACTGACTGATAGATGGATAATGATTGAAGTACTAGGTCCTGATGTCACGTTCTACGTGATTATGATGATAGACCCAATGCATTATAGAGGATCGATGATTGATATACCAGGGCCGGAGGCACGAGCTACGTGACCATTCCGTGGAACCTGATGAATGAATGATGTCTGATGATGTACCAAGTCCAGGAGGCACGTGATGGGTGAATATCCACGGTACTTAACGATGATTGATGATGGATTCTGTTCCATGTCCCGGAGGTACGCGATGTGTGAATGTCCGCGGTACCTGATGAATGATTGTCTGATTATCTGCCAGATCTCGGGGTCACGTGTAGCGTGATTACAATGGTCGATCTGATGATGATGGTAAGGAGGACCGTACACCCCGCGCTAGTACTATGCGCCATTATAGAGCTCCGGGGGTTGGGTGACAACTTATCCGGGAGCCATCATGAATGTCTGAAAGAAAGTGCATTGCATCATGAGCATTTTTATATACATTGTATACTGCATACTGTCATGCTAATGTTGTCATTGCAGGAAAAATGAGAAAGATTTTCCCCCTTTACTTCTGTTTAATGCCCTTACTGAGTTCTCCCCGAAACTCATCCTTTACATCTCCGATTTCAGGAGCATCGGGATCAGGGGCCGCAGACTAAGATTTTGTTGGGTCGTGCTGTATTTTGATTCAGGTACTAATGTTGCTTCTAAATTGTTATTATCTGAAAAGATAGGGGAGTTCCTGGTAGAGAACCAAGATGGTACAGAATTGAGACAGAGTACAGAACTGTTATCCAGTATATGAGTATTGTATGGTTACAAATGGTTACACATGTTTTGTAATGTAGTTACAGCAGCAGCAGCAGTGTTAGGCTGGACTGTCGGTAATTGCTCAACCCACTGCCTGATTAAGTAGGTGCAAAGTAAAGCGTCGGCTCTGTAGGAGTAGTGTTCCATTGTACATATAGCATAGACAATTTCGCTCTGTTGTCTGTAACTCTGAATTTCGGTCTACTTTATTGGGGAATGTGTGTCCGAGGCCACTTCCTTTCGGAGTATCTGGTCTGAGCGGAGCTCAGTTGTCTGTCTGCTATTGAACTGTCTGAAATGCAGGAAAGTAAGGAAATGCTGTCGAAAATCAGAAAAACTGCAATTATGGGCTGTTATAAAAGGAGAAACTGTACCGATTGGCACGATAGAAAAATATGAAACTTTATATGCCTGTATCCCTATGAGTCTAGTTTCCAGGAAATTTTACGGATCCATTTTTGGACATCTGTCGATTTAATTAAAAGTGTTAGACTGATAGGAGGTCTAGCTGGAAACTTTACAGTGTTATGCTTAAGATGTGTAACTGGGACTAAGGCCCAGGTTATGGAAATAACCCAAAGTAAATTCTGCATATAAAGGGAAGAACGATCATCACCGCTGCCCTCCCGATGCCGCGTGCACTTCGGTCGGGCCGTGTACGGTGGGGGTGGTGACATCAACCCTCCTTTAGCTCTACTGATTCGGGTTCGCGATCTTCTCTCTCCTTCATTCCTCTTTTCTCTTCCTCCTTCGGGGAACATTAGGCCATAGTGAAAACATCCTTGGCTTCCCTTTCATTGATGTAGATCACAGCGTCCCCTTCATCTGTCTCGACGGTCATGGTCAGGTATTTCACATCTCCCCTCATGTGCAGTAATGCTTGGGTTTCCTGACTGATTATGGCGTTGTACACAGATGGTACATCTACCACGATCCATTTGGCCATGTTTATTGCGTAATGATTTATTCCTTTGGGCCCTTCACCTCGGATCATGACCAAGAGCTCGATGCAACTCAAGAATGGAAGTGCATCCGGGCCTACGCTGTAAGTGGATGTAGTGACATGGACTAGCTTTTTCTGGGGTATCTTCAATCCTTTGAATGCTGCAAAGAATATGACGTTGGCATTTTCTCCATTATCACACAGGACTCGCCGAACATCAATGTTCCTGATCCTTACCATTATCAGGAGTAGATCATCCTGCAGGAATATGAGCTCTTTTTCGTCGGCCCTAGTTATCTTGGAAGATGGCCCTCCAAAGTTCAATTAGGCCACTTCACTGGATTTCCACTTCTGGGCATTTGATGACATGGTAATTGTGATGGTATTCAACACTCTCTGAGTTGGTGCGGGCGACCTCATGTGCCTCTTGTTCCTTCTATCTGAGTCATACTCCTCGTCCTTCTCTTTTCAGTTTCTTTTGCCTTTGGGGAAGGGATCCGAAGGTATTCTCTGATGGACCCTTTTTTTATCAGGTGCTCGAGGTACTTTTTCAACTGTTAATAATCTTCCGTGTCGTGTCCCTTGTCTCAGTGGAACTGATAGTATTTTGACTCGTTTCTCTTATCCCCTTCTATCATCAGCTTTGGCCAGCGCACACTTTCATCCCTATTTAGGGCGGTGAGGATGTTAGTTCTGGTAGTTCTGAGGGTAGTGAGAGTCAGGGGCTTCTTGAACCCTTTTTTTGGTTTCTACTCCAACCTTCTCCCCCTTTGCTCCCAGTTCTCGGGGCATCTCTCGTCCGAGCCTCCTTCTCATTTCCATCGAGATTCTCTCTGACCTCATTTTTTATGAAAAATAGTTCTTCAGTGAGAATGTGCTCATTAGTGATGGTGTACAATTCTTCCATGCTGGTGGGGTTCTTTCGGGAGATCTCGTAGGCCATCCTGGACTTTGGGTGTAGTGCCTTGGTGAAGGCCATGATCCGTACATCAAGCGTGAGATCTGGGGCTTCCACCGCTTCTCTATTGAATCTTTTGAAAAACTATCATATGGACTCGTTATGTCCTTGGTGAATGTCGAACAATTGTATGGATCTTTTTGCGGATCTCTTGCTTGTGAAGAAGTGGTTGGTAAGCTTTGTGCTTAGGTCTGAGAAGGTCAGAATTGAGCTTGATGGCAGGGCATTGTACCAGTCTGACGCCGCCCCTTCCAACACGACCTTGAAGCATTTACATAGTGTGACCTCTTATGCCCTGTTGATCCCCATGGCTCTTTTATACATTCTCATGAATTCTTCTGGGTCGATTTCTCCACAATAACTCTCCAGAGGGTGGGGCATCTTGAAGGCCGTAGGCATTGCTTTGTTTCTGATTCACTGTGTGAAATGCGACTCTTCTTCTACTGTGAGGCCAGTCAGTTGGCTGAAGACAATCCTCCTTGGTTCTCTCTCTATCTGCTCCAACCTTTGAACCACTTGGTGAAGTAGATCATCTCTTGGGTCTTCCGTATTGAGGCACTCTTCCCTCGGAGATTTTTCCCTCGGTCTATGGTGTTCTTCTAGGGTTCTAGACCTCTTTCTATGTCTCCTTCCCTCGGGTTCCCTTCTCGGGGACCTGAAATACCCGTATCTATCTTTTTCTCGCATGACCTGGATGCTTGGCTCGTGAGCGCGTCGTTGGCCTCTTTGCCCATTTGGGCTATGTGCTCTTCCTTGAAGGGTCCTTCTTCATCACCTTTTAGGAGGAGACATCCGTCTGGAGCCGCACTCCCTTCCTTGTCTAAGTTCTTCTGAAACCACCCGCCTGATTTGCTGGACTAGAGGTAATTCTGAACCAGTCTCTGAGTGTTTTGATCAGTCATCGCGATATAGGCTGAGAGTAGGCCTCAATGGGGTTTCTCAGATAAGAGTTTGCTCTATTGCCTCGTCCACTGTCTCTTCTTGATAAGTTAGATCATCCAAGTTCGTATGTATGTCTGAGTCTCTGGGTAGCTCATGGGAACAGTGGCTCTCCTCCCTAGCCCTGGATTTTTCCTGGCATGCCTAAGGATTTCCATGTTTCTCACAGACAGTGCCATTGGTGACATATCTGCGGGAGGACCGCCACACTCTTGAGCTTCTCTTGGAGGCATGGACGGATGATGCTGGATGACATGGTTGATCTTTGTAACCTGCAGCCAAAGGGGTTAGCTTGGACCAACCAGAGGGTTTCCCCAGTTGATGGGGTCTCTGACGTTCAAGTTAGTTCTTGGTATGGATTGGGAAGGATAAAGCTAGGACAGAGCTAATTGTGCATAGTTACCTCAATTATGGTCATGTCGTATGTATTTATAGCTAGTCCCTTTTAGGGCAATTCCATCTTATCAGTAGTAGGCCGTTGGAAAGGTGTCAAAGTTCATACGGTTTTTGTACGGTTGGCTCGAACCAATAGTAGTTTCGAGATGGACCCTAGGTTTCTTCAGGTGGTATCTTTCGGGATAGCATATTCGGGTGTTGTTTCGTTAGTCGATTGGTTGGTCCTGGTTTGGGCGTGTCACTGACTTGTTTTTTTCTATGACTGGGTCGTGGCCTTCTAGACCATGTCAGGCCTCTTGGGCCTGTTGGTTATCACATGCATACTAAAGTTAATATGTGTATCCCAAGTTGTGATCAACCAACTCCATAGTCTAGAAGTGGAGATCTCTCTAATAAGGACACCTAAATTGAGTATGATGGAGTTGCTAAACTCCACATACTGAAACGTGTAAAACTCTGTGGAATCGGAACCTTAACACAGGTACCACAAGAATATCACATAAGCACTAAAATAGCACGACACTCCTACGAGACATGGAAATCTATGAACTCCTACTCATTTAATTACAACAAAATAGCGGGAATTCACACAACAAGTTTCCAATCGTGGTAGAGGTGAGTTACAATGATTGTCTTACTTTCCTCTAAGACAAGCAACCTGTCTCTCAACAAAAGACATCACCTAGCCGCTCTAGTGCACTAGGGATGATGCTTTTGCGGCCAACTAGCTCTTCTAGAGTCATAGACAACTCTAGGAAGCTAGCCAACCGATCCCGTAAAGTCTACCTTGATCAAATTCCTCTCGGACATTTGATCGAACACCTAGGTGTATGTGAGTGTAAAACATGGCATATGCAATGTAAACTCTAAGCTAGGAAATACTAAAAAGTAGCATTTTTTCCTACTGTATCAATGCTAGAAACATGGAGTAAACAATCATCAATAACAAAAGTAAGATGAAATTAATGAGAAGAAGAGTAGAAATCACCCATCACATGATCCTCCACAAATTTCACCTTCAACCCCTCATGGATTGGAGGTTGAAGAGCGTAAACCCTAGCCTCCAAGGTGACAAAATCCCCAACTTGTTGCTAAAATTCGTAGGTATGTTAAGAGCTAATAAAAAATAAGTCTAAAAGTCTATTTATACTAAATCTAACTCCCTTAGATGACCCCTAACATTTTGGGAATTTAAACTAGCTAAAAAGAGGTAGAAAAGTCCTAAAACAATTATACATTACGGATAAATGGGAGGAAACTTTGAGGAAAGTCCCTTGGAGGATTTTAGACGGGGTCATGCGGACCTTAAATGCGGGAGTTGGATCTGCACCAAACTCCCAGAAATCCGCACCTGTCCGCACATGTCTGCATAACTCCTAGACATACGTACCCGTCTGCACCGGTTCACTCAAACTTCTGCACCAGTCGCCCCCCCCACTAGTCTTCTACCTACTTGCTTGTTGTAGAAGGGACTCATCTCGTGCTTGCTTGCTTGCTAATTAACCAACCAAGCAAGACACGGAGGTGGATGTATGTGGAGAGATCATCCACGTTTCTTTTACTTCTAATTTGACTATGGTTCTAGCATTTGACTCGAAATTTGTGCGTTAAACCACAAAGAAATATAATCATCATCCGAGCACTCAAATGATGTGCTTTTTTACTCATTTCACCTACGCATTGTCACACCTACAAGATATTGAAAATAACAAGTAAAGTGTGTTTTTTACAATGAAAGTGAGGACAAATGATGGATTTATTGCCATAAACACCCCAGAAATATGTGCGTCCTTGCACACTCAACACATCCCCAAATCCAAATCATTGCTAGTCCCTAGCAATGCAAGAATCTAGGAAAGTAAAAGACTCAAGGATCCTAATCTAGCCACCTAAAGTATTTACAAAAAACATTTGATGTAGAGAAATCAAGATAATCAAAGTGTTTATGCAATCTAGAAATCTAAATATTCATCATATCTTGAGTTCTCCTAAAGAAAGACCTAGCTCTTGTGAAATGTTCCGGTGAACAATGTGTGAAGATATTCTAATAAGTTTACATAGAGAAATCGAATAGGTACATTAGTCTTGAGCACTTATTACTTCGTAAGGAAAACTTAGACACCTACTTTAATGAACTCGATTTAGACACGCGATTTGGCAAGTGAATGTGGATTTCCCATTGCTCTACACTTTTTATTCTTCTCAAATCTCTATTTTTTTGCTTCTTTTTATTTTTTTTTCTTTATTAACCTTTTTTCACTTCTTTATTATTCACTCTCACTTTTTGGTACTATTTTTCTGTTTTTACACCTTTTTCTTTTCTTTTCTCTTTTCTGTCTTTTTTCGGGAATTTTTTTGTTTTTACACCCTTTTATTTTCTAAGTGTGAGAATGGTTGCCTAAGCACTTAAGATGTGTGCTTGGAAGACTCACAATAGGCCATGAAATTGTCTCTGCTCCTTTGTCTAAAGCATCAAACCTAACCTTAGCACCCTAAGGTACGACTTAATGCATACTTGTACTTTAAGCTTGCACTTAGAAGATAGGGTTAGGAAAAGTGACAACTTTGACGCCCAATGCCATTATAGTCATTCCAAGTGATGCTAAGCCTAGAGTATAAGTATTAGACCACCACCTAGCAATTACCATTCATAAGCTAGCTAAATCAAGTTTCACACAAATCCCATTAACTTAGGTGTTTGGTTCTCCTATGTAAAGTTCTTCATGCTCAAGAACCAACTTTAAGCACAAGCACATTTTGTGCGGATGTCAAAGAGAATAAGGTCCATGTGTGGGAGACTTGTGCGATAACTTGCAGAATGGTGTGGCAGTTAGCGCCCGTTTTTAGGCTGAGCAGAACATGCAAGTAGGAGAGTACTACCAGACCAACTCTTTTGTGCGCTACCCTGGTGGGCATCTCCAACTCCCTCACAGTTGTGCCTAGTATAGATTTCTGGAACACCAAGCACCATGTGTAGACTTATGTGCGGTGCTAGTGTCCGCACAGTAGCACCATGCAGTTTCCCTATTTTGCCCTACCTTCAATCAAGAGTCTTCAGAGTTTCCAAATAAGGCACTCAAGTTGTAAAAATGCCTCTCCGCCCCAAATTTTAAGTGGTAAGGCACAACAACCCTTCACCATCAATCATTCAACTCAACTCAATATCAATAAAATTTCTAAGTCTCTACAATTTCCTTTTTGAAGAACAAAAGGTAATCATCTACACTTGAGCTTAAAAGAGTAGTTTAGAGACTTTATGGTCGATTGTATGTCTTGTACCTTGCATGATATTTCTCTTGCCAAAGATTGATGATGAATGAGGACATGGGCATGTATTCTTTACTTTTGCCTATCTTTTTTAGTGTTGACTTGCTAAGTTGAAACCATGATTATTGTATGCACATGAGCTTGTGTGTTATGATCTTCTGACCATGGAGTACTTTACACAACAATCCCTATGCAATGATTGATAATCATCTAGGTGTTAGTGATTTGTTTTGATACATGATCTACATACTTTATGTCATTCATACACTTGCACAAGACACATAAGACTCATGTTGTTGCCACCCCCTCCGTACACGACCCCGCGGAAGTGGATGCGGGGCCGGAAGGGCGGCGGAGATGGTCACTTTACCTTTCCTTACGCAGCCAGTATGATGGGTTGATTCCATAACTTGGTCCTTGGCTCATAATCATTCATACAGAACAATTTCATAGTTCCCAGCTAGACCACTTGTCAGTAAAACATTTATAAAGAATTCCAAATGTGTCCAAATTAAGTTCAGTAAATTTTTATGGAAACTAGAAACACAGACCTACAACCACATAAAATTTCATAAATTTGGGAATAGCCAATTGGTACAGTTTATTCTGCAAAGTTAGCCAAAAAATGCAGTTTTCTAAATTCTGGCAGCACTTCGTTTCTTTCCTACAATTCTGACATTTGCAATAATATACAATAAACTGAGCTTATCTCAGACCAGATACTCCGAAAGGAAGCTGCCTCCGACAAGTATTCCCCGATAAAATTAAACATGCAATCATACAATATCCATAGCATGTAAACCATATCCATATATAAACATCACCATTCTCAAAACTTGTCAACTGTGCATCATTCAAAATACATGCATCAAAATGTGATTGTCTAGCTATATGTACAGTACAACATACTGCTATAGAGATGACTTATCATGCTTTGCACCTACTATAAATCAGGCGGTCGGTTGAGCAATCACCGACTATCCGGCCTGACACTGCTGCTGCTGCTGCTGTAGCTACATACCAAAAACACGTGTTAAACCATTAGAATCTATACAATAGTCTATTTCTAGAAATTTGTATTGTACCCAGTATCATCATCTGTAACATCATTTTGTTCTCTACTGGGAACAAAATACAATATGGCTTGGCGGAATCTCAGTCCATGGCCCTAGATCCCAATGCTCCTGAAATAAGGAGATATAAGGGGTGAGTTCCGGGGAGAACTGAGTAAAGGGTTAGGTAGAAGTAAAGGGGAAAAAACATCTTCGTTCGTTGCCTACAAGGACAATGTTAGCATGACAGTATGCGGTATACAATATATATATATAATCATGCAAATGATATGCAATGGACAATTCCTTTCAATCAATCTTTCATTCTTTCATTCATTCACGACAGCCCCTAATAATTGTTTCGCAACCCCGGAGCTCTTTAGTGGCGCGTAGTACTAGCGCGGGGCATACGGTCCCCATATACCATCATCATTAGGTCTACCTCCATAATCATGCAGGTCATGATACCGGGACCTGGCACATCATCTGTCATCAATCATCATATTCTACAGAATGGTCACGTATAACGTGACTCTGGAACCTAGAACATCAATCATCAATCATCAATCATCATTAATCAGGTCTACCATGGTAATCATGCAGGTCATGATATCGGGACCTGGAACATCAATGTCGATCATTATGTGACTGCAATGCATCATCATCATAGGGATCTATAGTCTCACATCAATGTACTTGCAAGCCTTTACCCTTACCTTGGAACTAGACTCGAGATTCACCGGGCCCTGCCCTCGGCCCGAGATCTAGTTTCCACTAGCCTATATATAGTAGGAGGGAACCAATGCATATATATAAGAAGGTTGAGCCCTTACTTGTAGGCAGTCTGTAAATCTGTCTGTCAATCTGTACAGTCAAGTCTCTGTCACTCAGGCGATCCTTATCAGCTCTGAACAATCGATATAATACGTTAATACTTTAACTTTTTTTGTAATTCATCATTTGACCCAAATTGCTATCTTGCCAATTCTTATCTGTTATTCATAGTAATTCATTCATGAGCAATATATCACTATCCGTACATAAATCATTCATTTACCGTGCATAACCATTCAATTTCCATCAACATTCAACAATTCAACAATATTGCACATTTCGGATTTAAACCACAATTCCATCTTAGACATTGATTCACAACCCAATCCAAGTATTAAAGTTGCCTAGAATCAACCTAGAAACACAATTGATGTATTCATTCGATCCATTCCAACCATTCGATCCTCCATCAATTTTCCGGGAGCTTTAACTCTTAGTTTACTAATCCGGTTGAAATCAATCAAAATTCCAAGTATTAATGTTGTCATAAATTCAGCCAAGAACAACAATTTAGCTTCAATTTCAATTTTCCTCAGTTTTTTAGATTTTCTCTCTCATGAACCCTAATTTTGAAAATCTTCAATTCATACTGAATCAATGGTGTAGAACGTGTTTCTAGCTCCTAATTAACATAAAAACACGTTTACCTTTTCAATTGAACCAATTAGAAAGGTATTGATCCACTTTGAACTTTTTCCCTAAATCATAAATCCTTCTAATTTGTTGTAGTTGTTACTTGAATCTTGTGTTGTTGTTTTCTCACTGAATCTCGCATGAATCCACCGTTCCTATGCAATTTGGATGGTTAGAACTGGATTTAGCATTGAGAGAGTTGAGAGTTAGAGTGAGAGAGGAGAGAGAGAGGTTTGAGGTTGAATGAAGAAGATGAACTCGGTTCATCATTTAATGATTCGACATCCATGGCGTGATCCATGGCATCTTCATCACACCGTGCTCATGCTGCGAAGATATCTTCCAGTATTTGTATCACTCGTTCCTATTGTCCATATTTGTATCAGTCGTTCTGATTGTCCGTCAGTTTGAGGGTGATACACCGTACTCAAATGGAGTTCCGTGGCCAGCGCTTTATGAAATGCTTTCCAAAATTGTGCTATAAACCTTGGATCTCTGTCAGACACTATGGAGTCTGGTACTCCATGCAATCATACAATTTCACTGATGTACAGTTGAGCCAGCTTTTCCAGTGAATCGGTCATCCGTATGGGCAGAAAGTGTGCACATTTCATCAGTCGGTCAACAATAACACATATCGCATCATGTTGTGCCCGTGTCAAGGGCATACCAGTAAGAAAGTCCATTGTAATATTACCCCACTTCCGTACCGGAATGGGAAATGTTTGTAAGGTACCTGCTAGTTTCTGATGTTCAACCTTTACTCTTTGGTAGGTAGCACACTTTTCCACGTACTATGCAATCTATTTCTGCATACCTAACCACCAGAAGTGAGTTCGCAGATCATGATACACTTTCTCACTTCCAGTGTGTATACTCAGTCTGCTAGAATGGGCCTCCTTAATGATCTCATCCCAGAGGACCATGTCATTAGACACGTATAAACGTACTTTGAAATACAACAAACCTTCGTTGTATTCAAAGTGTGGACGTATCGCACCTTTACTTTCCCCTGAAACATCCTTCAAACAGTGTCCTTAGTCTAAAATTCGCGAATCTGATCCACCCACTCTGATCGGATGGTTAACGTGCAAATCTGAGCCTATTCTTATTGTTGCCATCTGTGCCATAAACTCACCAAGTCTAAATCCTCATCTCAGTTTCCAGTATCCCCGTCATTCACAATACCTGTATATTTCCTGCTAAACACATCTGCCACTATATTACCTTTCCCGACGGTGTACTCGATTATACAGTCATAGTCTTTCATATACTCGAGCCACCGTCGTTGCCTTATATTCAGGTCCTTTTGCGTGAACAAGTACTTTAAACTTTTATGGTCTGTGAAGATATGGAATTTGCTACCGAGTAGGTAGTGCCTCCATTTCTTTAGGACATAAATAACTGCCTCCATTTCTAAATCATGTGTCAGGTAATTTTTCTCGTGTGGTCGAAGGTATCTCAACCCATAAGCAATTACCTGCTAGTAAACCACTCTGTATAGTGGTGTCTTGCCGTGCAGAGTCATCATGCTCAATCTAATAAACGTGTCCAGGCCTTGATTACTGTTAGACGGATGGTTGTGTCTGTTGTTGTCTTTGTGGCTGAGTTCTAGAGCCACTCTGTGTTGCGCCACACACTCTGTGTGTGGCATCTCTGGCAATGCTTGCAATACCAGGATCCATCATCAGTAACTTTTCCTTTGCCTTTATTGTGTTGGCCTGACCTGCCAGATCTGCCAAATTGGCCAGATTGGCCTGACCTTCTGTTGCCTCACTGGGATCCTGCACCTCTGCTTGAGCCTTGGGTCTTCCTTGTGACAGGTTGAACTCCCATTTCTTTCATTTCAACAATCTGTTCCTTTTGTACCGCATCCTGGTATATGGTAATTCCGAGCGGTGCCACATACTTCTTGATGTCACCACGCAATCTGCGGATGAATCTCTTTGCTTTATGTTCTTCATTTTCTTCATATTGGGAAACATACGTGACAAGTCGGTCAAATTCACGTTCATATTTAGCGACCATCATGTCTCCCTGTTCCAACCTGTGAAATTTTACTTGGTGGTGATCTTGGGCGGCATAACCTACCCACTGTTCATGAAACATCTTGGTAAATTCTTTCTATGTAACTCCAGGGTCTCGTTGTCCTTTCAGGACATACTTAGCCCTTCTACCTTCAATAATGCATTTCCACCAACCATATGCTCGGTCACACAGGTTGAATGTGGCTAGTGTAACCATGTCTTGGGAGAAAAAATATATCCTCTCAAGTAGCCTTTCCATATCCGCGTACCATTTTTTTGCGGATTCCACTCCTCTGTGACCTATAAACCTTGGGGGGTCCAAGCGCTTAAAGAGCTCTAACATTGTCAGACTCTTTGTACCCGTGGTACCCTATGTTTGGGACCTTTGGGCCCTTCGGTTCATCTTCATTATCATTTACTGTTTGGCGACGATGCTCACATCATCGCTCACTGACAATCTGTACTTGACTGTGAGCAGATCGATCAGGAGCAACAATTTTTTACCGTACTCTTCATTCTCGGGGGTGCCTTCTTTCTTCATCAGTGTCATCATTTTTGGCATCCTCCCCTACATCGGTAATGAGAGCATCAACCTCTTCGCCATCAATATCATTATCATCTGTCATGCCAGTAAAATCATCATCACTTTCATCTTCTTCAGTTTCCTCATATGGATGATCATCTGTGGTGTTCTGCCGAGGCTGTTCCTCCGGGCCATCGTATTCTGCCCTTGGTACAAGGGTATCAATAATTGTCCTCAGCTACTTGAGCACCTGCAGGAGGTTCTCTGGGACCTGCCCTTGCGGTGGTGGTGGGGGAGCTGGTTGTACTTGTGGAGGAGGATCTGCATTTCCTGCCTCCTTTCAGTGTCCTCGCTGTGCGTGGGTCTTTACCATTTCCTGTTCAATCCATGAAATAACATACATACAATGGTTAACACATAAACTTAGTAGTAGCAGTGTATCCTATGGCTCTGTATAGTAGATGTAATGTATGATGCA
>JBBYHH010552210.1:0-10823 GCA_038382905.1 Daphne laureola
TTATAGTGTCAATTAATTTTTGACAATTAATTGCCACTATAAATTTCATGCCACCGACCCCAACGTAGTTGGGATTAAGGTGGTGGTGTTGCTGATGATCATATAATATACTACATTCTACTTCATATTTTCAAAAATTTTAAGATTTTTTTAGCTACTCTGTATTTCTATGTATTAATTTAATATATCGGGAGCTTTACTTCATTAAAGACTACGCTTCTGTGCTTCACGCTTTTGCGCTTTGGACCCTTAGCGCTTTAGTGCGCTTTTAAAAACAGTCTAGGCCTGAGGGAGACATTGGATATTCCATTGTGACATCTGTTTGTATGAGCACTTTCCCTTGACAATCATTATAAATCAGCCATGAGGTAATTTGATTTTTCGTGTACCTAATCTCCTGCATTCCTCTAAAGGCTGCAGGATACTTTGGATCATCTAGCAAGGAAGTTAGAATCAGTTTATAATGCTTCTGGAGGTAAAAAGATCAATGTCATAACTCATTCGATGGGTGGCCTTCTCATGAAGTGTTTCATGTGTCTGCATGCTGATGTACGTAAATGTCGATTTTGTATCCTTTCTTTCATTCTGCAACAGTATCTTGCTTATTCCCTGAATGATAATTGAGTCTTTTTCTGGTCCTCTTTTGTACTTTGCTGCTTTTGATTATACCATTTATTTTCTTGTACTTCGCACAGATTTTCGAGAAATTTGTGAAGAACTGGATTGCTATTGCTGCTCCATTTCATGGTAAGTGGTCTGTAATGACACAAAATAACAAATATTACACTTGCTGGCTTTACCAGAGTAAATATGAGGTGTTCCTGACATGTTATTTTAGCCTTACTGTATGCACAGCTGCAAAATCGCAGCTGAAGCGACCAGAGTTTACGCTTTGGTCAATGTGTAAAGCTGTCGCACCACTAAAATCTAGCACAATTTTATTAATTCCGAGTAGTATGTGGGCTCCACTGCAGTACCTAGACAAAATAACAAAATAACATGTCTTACAAAGGTAAATTACATCTTTCGTGAGTAGTATGTGGTCACACCACTTTTTGTTGGTCGGGTGAACGCTTAACATTATTCTTTACTTAGTTATGGCTCTTCTTTGATTTTTCCTCTTACCTTTTTCAACCCTGGCCGTTACATTTTTAGAGCTATGGCTATGACCTTTCTGTTGCTTATTTTACATACACTAAACTAACGCTTTTGTATTGTAGTGCTTCACTACAATACACTGATATCTAGAACCTTCCCATCACCTCTAACCCAAGCCTGCTAACTCATTGCTAGAAAATAAAGAAGCTTTTACATTATCGTCTTCCTGGGTTATCATTATTAACTAGTACTCCCTTCATCCCTAAATGAGATGCTAGGTTTCATTTTCAACATTTAATCTATGATTTGTTTCTTCAATAGCTTGACATAAGATTTCAAATATTATATGCAAATGACTAATGGATGCTTGTAGTTTCTAAATATAGTTTTAAGTGAATTTTAATAGATTTTTGCTAGTAATAATTTGACCCAGAAACATGTTAGAATATCAAATGTAGCTTATTTTAAGGATAGATCAAGGTATATAATAAAAAAAGTCATTCTTCCCTTGCCAGGAGATTAAGGATTTACAGTTAGTTGAAGTGGTTTTTAGATAGTTCCCTTAAGGACCTTTAAAATTTCCATTGAGATTAAGGATTTACAGTTAGTCATTCTTTTGTTTGTCGTTTTGACTTATTGGTTGTATTTCACATCAGAGAATCATGCTGCTTTATTATGTTCTTAAAAGATTTAATATTGAATGTTGACCGACAGGTGCGCCTGGATATGTTTCATCAACCTTTCTAAATGGGATGTCTTTTGTTGATGGATGGGAACAAAATTTTTTCATTTCAAAGTGGAGCATGCATCAACTGGTATGAATCTTCGGCATTTTCAGAATTGTTTTTAGAGTTGCAAGGATTTTATAGCTGTACCACATTTATTGAACTTTACTCATAAGGAGTATTATCAGTTCTCTGTGTAATGGGCAGTCTTTCACTAGATTTGGCTGGTGTTGTGGTTTTGTATCAATTGTGGCTTAAGAACCTTCCTCAGTTTGTTTTTTGTTTTTCTGAAAATATAATATCCTTTCACGTTTCCCCTTTGAGTTATATAATACTCTCTATATCCCCAAAAGAATATAGCTTTTTCTAGCCATAGAGATTAAGGTAAAAGTAAAGTATAGGTAATAAAGTAAAATGGATATGTAAAAGAGGGGATATTGTTAAAAAGTAAGGGAAAATGTGGGCAATAAGGTAAATAAGTATGAAAACATTCCCTAAAGATGAATGGTGCATCTGTTTGGTGATAAGCCAATCCTTAATCTTCTATATGAAGAACTATTTGCATCCCATCCTAGGCCCTGTTTGTTTGTCCCATTCAATTCAGAAGTAATTACATACAAGTACACAAACAGCAGCAATCAGCAAATGAATGCAGACTTTCTGACAAGGCAGCTTTTCCAACCTGTAGTAATACCCAATTTTTAATTTGTTCATTGTGTTCTGTTCTATAGGGCTTTGCACAAGCTTTTTCTTCTGTATTCCATGCTTTGGTTCTTTGGCTTTGATATTCTTTGTTTCGAATGATTGACGGGATTTCTCATTTGTTTGAAATGGCTTGCAGCTAATTGAATGCCCATCCATATATGAATTAATGCCTTCCCGAGATTTTAACTGGGAGCATATTCCACTTTTAGAGATCTGGAAAGAGAAGCAAGATTCTGATGGACAAATAGGAGCTATTCTAGAGTCGTATGACCCAGAAGGGAGTATAGAAATTTTTAAGGAAGCTCTTTCAAGTAATACGGTAAGCTAGTTTCCTCAGTTATTTTTTTGCGTGATATTCAACATTATTCAGTGTTTTAATGTTTCATCTTATCTATGTAGACCTACCGATGGCAATCTTGTAATGAGAAATGGTTATACAACTGTGACCATCTCTTAATAATTTTCCATGCAAGTGGAGAAAATCCGATGGCAGTTTATATTTTCATCTCGTATTTTCCCTGATAAAAGCCTCTGCTGTTATGCTCTTTGCATCAGCTTATTGTGCTAACTAACTTCGA
The DNA here is from genome assembly GCA_038382905.1 of Daphne laureola. Classification (NCBI taxonomy): domain Eukaryota; kingdom Viridiplantae; phylum Streptophyta; class Magnoliopsida; order Malvales; family Thymelaeaceae; genus Daphne; species Daphne laureola. Next base: position 3,107 of record JBBYHH010552210.1, read on the forward strand.
ACAATTACCGTTGTTTTAGACCTCATGCCACCAATCTGAGCTTAGTTGCGATTTAGGTGCTGTCATGTTGATGATAAATTAACAATAATTTTTGTTTTGTGATGTTCAACAGAAGAAGCAAACTGATACTGACTATTGGGGATTACCAGTAATGCAGTTATGTGTATACATTCTCCTATATGACCTATAAGTATGCGTTTTCCTGATTCTCAGGTGAATTATGAAGGGGAGGAGATCTCTTTGCCTTTTAATTTGGACATTTTGAGATGGGCTGATGAGACACTTAATTTGCTGTGTCATGCTAAACTTCCTTCTCAAGTCAAATTCTACAATATATATGGGACGAGTCTTGACACACCTCACACTGTCTGGTAGTAAGGTTAATTTATTTTTGTAATTTGCTGTGAAAATTTGTTTACCATGTTACGGCACCTGCTGCTGCCACAATTTCCTTTAGATGTATCTGTGAACTCTTTTTATATGGTCTGCAGCTACGGTAGTGAAAAGAATCCTGTCACAGACATGCAGAAAATGCGATATTTTGAGGTAGTGTTGTTTTTTTTTTTGTCCTGCCAATGTCCATGGCTTTTCATGTTTTCTTGTGATGCACATTTTTTTTTTATTTTTTAGTTTAGCTTTGGTAGGAAATCTTGTTCTTCCATTCACTAATGAATACAGTAAAGCATCATATTTGTCTGTCCAAATTCAGTTTTAACCAAATGTGCTGAAATTGAATATTTTTCGTGAACTTGACAGCCTACATATGTATGTGTTGATGGAGACGGAACAGTCCCAGTTGAGTCAGCAAAGGTTTGTCAGGAACTTATTGCATGATGTTTTGGCTTCTACAAGTAGTTATTTGATGTGTGAAAGAATAAGGCAGGAGAAAAGTGATTGTGCTTAGACATACGACTTTAACTGAAAGCATAAATGATAAGTAGAGAGCAGAATCATGATTGATCATTTATGGAAAGGATCCTACATTCCAAATCCTTAGATTGCAAGAAAGCATATGTTGAAAAAATATAAAAAGGAAAATATGGTTTCTGGAAATGTCTATATTGTGAAAAATGAGGGATCTATGACTTCTGGATATTCTTAATTTTGGGACTATTTGATTGGACTTAGCCAAACTAAATACTCTGTATATGACATTTTCTTTGCAATTTATCCTAATATTTGGATATATGTATACGTTTAAAAACAGTAAAGTTACTTCACTCGAGAATAAATTTTAAATTTTCGATCACTTAAATGACTTATTCAATGGATTGTTTCACTTATGTCATTTTCGGTGTACTCTAATGAATTAAGTCATGTATATGATTAGATTTTTGAATTTTTTTATGAAATTAAGCAAATCTAGGGTAATTTTGCAAAAGAAAATATCATATGGAGTATTTGATTTAGTTGGATCTATGTCACTGGCTTAAGCTAGTGGTTTGTGTCCAACCAGCCCCAAAATCAACTGTTATTGTGATGTTTACTGGTTCTCTTCAATCCTCTGACCTTTCAGGCATGGCTTTGATGCTGAAGCCAGAGTTGGTGTCCCTGGCGAGCACCGTGGAATTCTCTGTGATCATCGTGTTTTTCGCATCCTCAAAACCTGGCTAAAGGCAGGTCCTCCAGATCCTTTTTACGATCCAATAAACGACTATGTAATCCTGTCCACATCATTCGAAATGGAAACTCGCCATCACCAAGAACAAGACTTACAAGTCGCATCATTGAAAGAGGGATGGGAGCTCATTTCAGATGATCAAATCGAAGCCAATGAGAAAACTGACAAAAAGCTGAAAGTAAGTTCCATGGCAGTGTTACAAGCAGGCAAGCATGAAGCTTCAAAGGAGAGGCTCGTGCAAAACTTACCATTCATCCGCAGAGCGAACGTAAGTGTTATGTGATTTAAATGCGTTGAGTTTATCCGTTCATGCTCAACGTTGAATCATTACGTTGGAGATGAGTCCGGTCAAGATCACTGTCATGTGTGGTGTTGTAAAGAATGTATCGAGGGTCTACCTGAAAAGAATTGTACAGGAAGTTGTGATGGAGCTTTGGATTTGGTCTTTAACCATAAGTCGTTGACCCTGTAAATGGTTGTTTGCTAGGATTTTTGTCTCGGCACTTTGTTACAGTTTTAATTTCAACAAATATTGGTGAAAAATAAAAATTCGTACATAGAAAAAAGGTTATCCAACAACATGGAAATACGTAGAGTGAAATTAAATAATGAAAATTGGAAAAAATGGATAACATAAATTTGAAACAAAAAGAACCAATGAAATCTCTGCAATATCTGCGTCAAATTGAAAACAGGAAAATAGAAGATGGAGAAGAATAAATGAGAAAATAATAAGTTTGAAAAAAATTATAACTAAAAATATTAACTTGATTGACAGAATATTAATTTGAGTGATAGAATATTTAAAATTCATGAAGCATAAATGAAATAATACATGTTTAAAAGAATTAACTAAGAAAAATGCTAATAAATAAATAAATATTTTCGTATTTGAAATATAGTTAATCTATTACTTCTTTCATCCTTAAATAAATGATGTGTATTTTTTTTTTGGATATCCTTAAAAAATTAATGTATTTTCATTTTTAGAAATTTTAATTGAGTTGTTTTATTCAAATACCCGTAACATTTTATCATCTATTACTTAAATTTTTTATCAAAATAATTTTGGGAGGAAATGAATGCTAATGATGAGGATATTTTTTATCAATTTTCCCCCTTAAATTTCTTAATTTGAGTGACAAATTGGAGACGGAGTTTTTATTATAGTAATACTATATAGCAGGATCATCTTAAGTGTCGGTTATGGTAAGATGAAAAAAAAAACTCAAATTCTATGAAGCTATCTCAGCACTCTTAATTTTTTTAAGAAAACCCTTGCGTATTAAACTTTCCATTAACATGATTACTCTTAAACATAATTTTAGGCTGATGGAAATTAATTAATTCCATTTAATCACAACCAAGTCTGCTTTCGAGTCCAATGTTACTTTATCTATTATAATTTTATAATACCGTTAATTATTTCGTTAAAAAATTAACAGATTAATTAAGAATAAATTTTATTAGTGATCCTTTAAGTTACATCATTATTCTATTTAGATCCCGTTATAAAATTATAAAATTTTATATTACTTTCACGTTGTAAGTTACATTTTTATCCTATTAAAATTCCTCTAAATTTTCCATTAGATCGCCGTTAAAACAAAGGTATTTATGTAAATATTTATATGTAATATTCAATTAAATCCTATTTATTTAAAAAATGTACAAATGAACCCTAATTGATTTTACACTTTACAGACACACCATCTCTTCAACTCTTCTGATCCTAGCCATTGAAGAACAAAATCTATTTCTTTGCATGAATTTTGATCACCTATTTTCTTCACTTTCCCAAGAATCTTTACCACTTAAGAACAAAATCTATTTCTTTGCATGAATTTCTTTCTCTCCATTGAAGCGACAACCCATGAGTAAACCAAACCAAAAAAATCATTATAACAAAAACCAAATCCTTAAACCTCATCCTCTTGCATTGTTAATCACAGATGCCACAAAGTAACCAAATCCCACGACCCCAAGAACCGTCTCAATTTTTAAATCTGTTTTCAATATCATTACCACCAATTCAGAATACCTTAATAAAACCCAGTTGTTTTTTCACCTCCTTACTTTTGAAGTGTCGAATCTCAGAGCTCTTCCGAAACCACAGGCGTTTTCCCCGCCACTACCTTCGCTGCCCATGCCCACCTTCAAACGAACCTTGCCTTGCCCAAATTAAGGTCATCTTTCGCCGCTCCGCCAGCCATTCGTGGCTGCTCCCTCGTCGAACCATCCCGCGCCGCATCCTGAAGCCCGATCCAGATCTGGTTTCGGGATGGGCGGGCTCGACAGCCTCTCACCCGGCCGTTGCGAAGTCAGATCTAAAATGCGCTTCGTCTGGCTTGACGAGTGGGATCGGGCATATGTCGGCGGCGACTGTAGCTGCACGGCGTGAGGCGACGATAGTAAACGGCGACGACCGTGGTGTTGGAGAAGAGCACCGTCTCTGTTGATGGTGGATGAATTTGTAGAATAGAAAAAAAGTTAGGGCTGTTTAGTAGATTTTGAAAGAATTATTGTTAAATTGGATATTTAAAATGGACACTTACATAAATACCATCAATTGAACACTGATTTTAACATAAAAATAGACGAAAGTGATATAAAATCTTAAAACGAGATCCAAATAGGATAATTATGTAATTTAAGAGACCACTAGCGGAGTTTACTCGATTAATTAACAGTATTAGAAAATTATAACAGCATGAAGGGGAAAGAGAAAATAGGGACATCAGGATTGGACTCTCTGTTTTCATCCTCAACCCATTTACTTGTTCGGTCTTGTTAACGGGTGTTCCCGTGACACTTTTTAAGAGTACTTTTATTTATTTTTCATATATCAGATATTTTCTTATTTTATTTCACTACAATGTAAAGAGATATAAAAAAAAAAATAAACTTACCCTTAAGAAGTGTCACTGGACATCCCTTAACATTTCCCTTACTCCCCTTACTTGTTCTAGGCTAGCAGAGTGCTTCCTTAGTCGATAACCAATCATTTCTCAAACCCTAAAAAGTTTAAAATTGTGTAGTTTCTCCTCCACTTCCATGGTTATCTCTCTATACGTAGCCTCGCAATAACTTCCGCGATCGTGTGTCTGATCTCTAACTCATGTCTTTTGATTCTTCTTTACACCATCGATTGTTGGATCTTCGCTTTGATCCTGCTCTGCTATCCTCCCGTTGATGTCCTCTTTCATTTTCGGAACCTTACCTTGCAATATTCGATTCCAGTACCTGTCTATCGGTGAGCTCTCTGTTTATTTTTCTTTTTCTTAATTCTCCTTTATTCACTCGCATTTTCGGTGAGAGTCTTGGAAATTTTTTGGGTTATTGGCTGGGTTTTGTTCATATCATTTCTGCTCCAGATTAATCTCCCATTTTTTTCTATAATTTGCCTCTTTTTATGATGTTTTTCTTTGTTTCCAGGTTAGCTATATGGCCATTTCAACATGTTTGTATTGGTGTTCTCTCCACGTCTCCTCAAGTATATGTGTGGTTTGGTTGATCGGCTTCCCGCGATGAAGGTGCATAAGTCTTTTCTTTTCTCTTCGAAAAACGGTGGTTAGTGTTTTTGAAATCTTAAGTCTCTGGATTTCATGAATAAGCGTTTGGAGTTTAGGAATAATGCAGTTTTGTAACGCTATGAATGAACTTTTTTATGCTAGAAGCAATATGATCAGTGTTGGTTTGCTTAAAGCTTAATATGGGACGGTTAAACACCCAGTTTCTATTTTCAGTACATCTTCTACTTAAAGGTAAATGAAGAAATTTAGATTCATCAATTTTATAAACACATTAATGTTTTCTACCTAAACCTTGATGTTTTTATTCAGATTTTTTTAGATCAGATCAAATGAATAAAGCCAAACAGGACCAACTTCTTGAATGAGTACATGATAAAGAAAGATAGTCGTGAGTAGGTACCTGTCTGGTTTGTTTATAATTTCAGGGGTAGGACTCCTTCAAGGTTCTAAGTCACTAGCTCCAGTAATTCACCTAAGACATTGGATCTGTGTTTATCTTTTCTGATCAATGCAGGGTTCATCTTCCTTTATGAAGGTATGTTTCTATGTCTTTGTATACTCTTCTATAGTAGCAGCTTCCCGGTTACACCCATTCTGCATTTGTAATAAATACTAGCATATTATGCAGGTTCCTTTATGCAGCATATAATGACAGATGTGATACCAATTGGGTGAGTTGATTGAACATACAGTTCTGCCGGAGCAACTATAACAGTTGGTTGTGATTTCTCATGTCTGAACATTTTACATTCTGTTGCAGAAAAATGCAAAGGTTGTCTTTATTGATGCATATGAAGTTGTTCATGTTATATTAGTAGTTTATAGGGTAAACTGCGTCGTTAGTCCCTTATCTTTGTAAAATATCTTATTTAGGTCCTATTTTAATAATTTATCCTACTAAAGTCTCTTATCTTTCATTTTTTCGGTACATGGATAGTCCTTCTGTTAGTTTTACCATTAACTTTTCCATTTTCTTTATAATTTTACCTAAATACCCCTAAAATTATAGTCTAATTACATGTTTGATAGATGTATTGCGTCATTAAACTTTTAATAAATACACAAACAGGTCCTAAAGTTTTTTTTCCTCTTTACTTTATTGTGTCTCTCTCCCTTCATCCTCTCTAACACGTCTTCCCTCTTTTCATAATCTGCTCGTTTGGATCTCCGACGATGGTGCCGCCTTCAACGATATCGTTGACACCAGTTGCTCGACTGGGGACGACAGATCTTGAAGGAGTCACCGCCTGTGGAATAGTTGCTCGATTCCTCCATATGTGAAGAGATAAATAATAGCTGAAATGGAGCCACGCTTTTAGTTGTCAGTGAGAGGGAGGAAGAAGACGATTTGAAAATGGATTTTTTTTTTTTAATGAAAGCACAATAGCAGGAATTAGTTAGGGGTTAAATTAAGAGTAAAGTCCATCTTAACTTTAACGCATGTCCTATTTTGATCATCTTTTAAGAATTCATCCTATTATAGTCCTAAAATCATGATTTTTTGTCATATTTTAGTCATTTCGTCTGTTTGACCGCTAAATTGACAATTAATTATGTTATTTTTACACAAATATCCTAAAAAATATAATCTAATTACACGTTTAATAGATGTATGGGCACTAAACTTTAATTTAATAAATATACATACAAGTCCCTAAAGTTTTTATCCCTTTACCTATATCTCATCATCATCCAAGTTCTTCACCTGCTCCGGATCCAGATCTACGCGATGATACATGGCGGCGTAGTTGGTAAACTAATTTCTCTTTTTCTTCCAACAAATATAACAATCCAACAAAAATTGTTAATTGAATTGTTTTTTCTTCCAGATCTACAAGATCAACAATTCAACGACTTTTCTTCCTAATATATACGATCTACATAGTGATACATGGCCATTGAACTGTTAAATCAAATCTGGAGAGTCTAAATCTGGAATCAACGTTGTCCCAGACATTAATGAACCAAGAACGAAATAGATTTGCAAATCGATCAACCCAGACAAAGTAGTGGCTTATGGCGCCGTCGTGCAAGCTCCCATCTTGAGGAAAGAAGGGGAAGAGTAGGTCCAGGATGCGCACCAGTTGGTGAAGACGTCAGTCCGCTCATCGATTTAGATCCAGATCTGAACCTACCCGGAGCGTCGGAATTGGTCTGTCCCGATCCCGATGCGGCGGAGCATGGTGATTCCGGCGGGGTGGCCGATAAGTCTCGGGTTGTGAGACGAGGAGGCGGTCGTAGATCGGGATAGAGATGATGTTGGTGAGCCAGATGGGGTTCACTAGGTAAGTGGGGGGAGGCTCGCTGTGGCCCTAATCGCAGCGCAGCCGCAGCTGTGGTTAGGGCCGCAACGAAATAAGTCACTGAGCGGCGCAACGACCGTAGCGACGTTGCGGCATCGCTGCCCTTCAGGCCGCAGTGAAGCTGACTCAGCCTACCTCGCAGTCTGACACCAGTGCTGCGGCCCTTACTGCATTTCAGGCCGCAACACTATATTTTTTTTCCCCTTTTATTCTACCCAAAATATATTTATAAAATTAATAAATAAACTAATAATAATTAT
>JBBYHH010552321.1:0-10822 GCA_038382905.1 Daphne laureola
TACTCCAACAACTTTGGAAATTAAGAATTCTTCCAATAAAATTGGATATTAGATATTCTTCCAACAAAATTGAAAATTAGATATTGCTCCAATAAAATTGGATATTGCACATTGTCAATTTATCACAATAAAATTGAAAATAGAACATTGCTCTAACAATATTAAAAATTAGGAATTCCTCTAATAAAATTGAGTATTAGATATTCTTCCAACAAAATAAAAAATTGGATATTGCTCCAATAAAATTGGACATTGCACATTATTCCAAAAGATTAAAATTTGGACATTGTTAAATTGTGACAACAAAATAAAAAATAGAACATTACTTCAACAACTTTGAAAATTAGAAATTCTTTCAATAAAATTGGATATTAGATATTCTTCCAACAAAATTGAAAATTAGATATTGTTCCAAAAAAATTGGAGATTGCACATTATTCTAAAAGATTAGAATTTGAACATTGTCAATTTATCACAACAAAATTGAAAATGAAACATTGCTCCAATAACTCTAAAAATTAGGAATTCTTCTAATAAAATTGGATATTAGATATTTTTCAAACAAAATTGAAAATTGGATATTGCTCAAACAAAACTGGAGACTGCACATTATTCTAAAAATTTAGAATTTGAACATTATCAAATTTATCACAACAAAATTAAAAATAGAACATTGCTTCAATAACATTGGAAATTAGAAATTCCTCTAATAAAATTGAATATTATATATTCTTCCAACAAAATTAGAAATTGCACATTATTCTAGAAGATTAGATTTTGGACATTGTTAAATTGTGAAAACAAAATAAAAAATGAAATATTACTCCAATAACTTTAAAAAATTTTGGCCAACTCATGTCAAGTCAGGTTATGTCAGGTTCGGGCAGATTGATCAGGTGGAGCAATTTTTAACACCCCTATTCCTGAACGGGTTGACAAAAAGACAAAAAAAACGAGTAACAATGAGCTCCCACCACAGGTCTCTAGCGAGTAAACGAAAACAACCAAAACAAGAGAGGGTCTACATAGGAAATAAACCAAAATAAGAGCCAAAATAATACTAACCGGCATCGACTAGGCGAAGCCATAACCGAGCCATTCCATCACTACCATCCTCATATCCCTCGACACGACGAGTCCAAGCTCAGCCATGCCTCTTCTAGAAAAACCACCAGTACATCATAGAGGAACAAACCAACGAAAATGAACAACTCAACTCTCAGCGGAGGAGGCTCTGGCACTGAGTGGACCAAGTCAGCTCAACTCCATATGTCATTGTTCAAGTCCGGCGACTCTCACCGCCCATGTCTGACGACCTCTTCATGTACCCACTATTGCCTCATCTTTTTTCAACTCTTCTTTCCACCAACGTCGTTTCCGTTCCCTGGTTACCCAAGTGCGACAACCACGAGACACAAGTCTCGTTTCCGTTCTCTGGTTACCCAAGTGCAGCAACCACGCAACCTTCTCCCTCTACCCACCGATGTTTCATCTTTATTCAACTAATTAAGTCCGATCATGGATCTCCGTTGTCATGTGCAACAATTGATGGACACAAACCGCCTCCAAATGAACCATTTGGTAGCGGGTAGAGAACACAAGGGAGCGATGCGAAAGTGACCGGGAAGGAGATGAGGAGATGAGCAAGAGCAATATTCGAATCTCCTTTTCTTTTCTTTTTTTTTCCTTTTTGATGCTCACCCAAATATTTTTCATTAAATTTCGCATTAATGCTTGGCCCTCCAAAAATAAATTCGTTTTTTTTTTTTTACAAGTGTGGAGCACCTGATTAATTCTGCAATAAAAAATTCATATTGATATATTGAACTGCAGTAAATTGTAGAGTTTGTATAGTTATCCTATGTGAAGCCAAACAAGGGATTAAATATTATATTATCCTATCTAGTCCCATCTTCATTATCCTAATTTGTCGCATTTTAATCATTATATTTAACGATTTTTTTTTTTTTTTAATGCCGACAACCAAACGTGCCCAAAGGATTGAGACTATCAGTGGGGTGGTGTTGAAGACTCGGACAATCAATACATCAAACAATCACCGAAAGCTGTTTAGTTTTCGTGATTTAACTCCAAAATTGAACATCAAGGGGGATGTGAACAGAAAAAACGAGCTCAATACTTTCACCTTTGCTCTCTACGCAGTCCACAAATCACTTCACTACACTGTCAACAACTCCTGAAATAAACATCAATTAGACCTCGTCATATGATGCTGCTGATAAAGAAACATTACCAAATACAAGAAGAAACCAAAATTAATACTCTCTATATCCTTAAAACATTAGTACAAAATTGGTACTTTTTTTTTTTGATATCGTGGAAAAATCAGATTATTATTAGAAAAAAATCATTAAAAAAATTTAAAAAAAATATATTTAAAAACTAGACACACTAATCTATAATTTGAATTATAATTTTTTTAATTTACATATTAAAATGTTAAATAAATAAAATCATAAATTAAATGTTAAAAACTAAACGCACAATCTTTTTACGGACGAACGCAGTAATAAATACAATACTACTCCATAATCATCATTATAATACCTCAAAAAGTGAGCATCTGGAAGCAGTATCAATCCGTCCGTGAAAGATTCATTCATTTGTTTTGACAGTTTCACAGCATTTAATCTATGATTTATTTTCATGAATGTTTAAACATTGAAAATTAAATATTTCATATGTGTATCATAATTTAAAATCCAAATTTTCTAAAAATATTTTTTTTAAATTTTGTAAAACTATTTATCTTTAGTAAAATTTGAGTGAAATATTGAATTTTAAAATAATAAAATCAAATTGATGAATCTTTTACGGACCGAAGGAGTAACAGACTTACCTTCTCTTTCTGCTTGGAGACGTTCTCAATCTTCTTCATATACTCATCTGTAAGCTTCTGAATAACAGGAAAAAGATAACAGTAGAATGAGATTTAAGTGCAGGCGAAAACTTTTGATCCACATCAAATAGCATATAGTACATTTGTGCTTCTTAATAACTAAAAGAAGAAAAATAATCTCTCCGTCCCTAAATAAATACGTATTCCTTTTTTAGATGTTCCTATAAAATTGGTGCATATCATTTCTTAGAAACTTTGACCCATTTGTTTTACCCTTTTTGAATATATATTTTAGGAAACTTTTTCTCACATATTTATCTACGTAAATATTTAAATTGAACCTTGAAACATGAAAGTCAAATGTTTTAAATATTTTAAAATAAAAATTATATATTAATATTTCTAGTTTCTAAATATATATTTTTACCGAATTTTTTTAATGAATTATTTCTAATAATAATTTGAGACACCGTTTTTTAGGGACTGATAAAGTATTTATTTAGGGAATTTGAGCTAGATATACTGCTCTTTTACATCAACAAGATTATCCGGAATGAAATCTAAGCTAAGAGTTTCAAAAAGCTTCATTTTAATATAAAGAACTAAACTACCAGCAATGAAATCATCTTCCATTTTATTAAGCAATCCATTCTTCACAAGTTATATGGCTAAAAGTGCGCGTTTAGTACTTGTTGTAGACATTGGAAGAGCAAGTATGAGTCTAATCAATCTATCGACAAGATACAGTTTTAGTTAATTGTTTGGTTAAATTAATACTATAGTTTTGTTGATTTGATCAATCAATTAAGTCCAAATCAAAAAATTATTTATCAATTAAATTTATTCAATGAACTTATAGTACTCCCTCGGTCCCCCAATAGCTGTCCCATTTGATTTTACTGTTTCAAAATTCATTATTTGACTCAAATTTTAACAAAGATAAACAGTTTAAAAAAATTCAAAAAATATATATTTAGAAAATTTAGATTGCAAATATGAGATACCCATGAAATATTTCATTTTCGATGTCTAAACATTCATAAAAAAAAAAAATCATAAATTAAATACTATGAAACTGTCAAAATAAATGGAATAACTTTTGAGGGATGGAAGGAGTATGTTTTATGTAAACATAAAAAATTAATTATTACCACAATTAATATACTAATACTACCTATACTAGTACTTAATTTGTACTTTTTTAGGGGGAGTGGGGTAAAAGTGGCTCCACCGGACCGCCACTGCTACTATCAGAGTTACAGCATTTACCTGCAAATCACTTGATAAGTCCTTCACGTTGTCTTCGGAAAGCTTTTTGTCCTAGAAAAACAAATTGGCAAATTAAAAAAAAAACAAACAAACAAACAAAAAAGCAAAGAAAGAAAGAAATGAGACAACCTTATTATTCAGAAAGATGAACTTAAAAGTAATGGGGAAAAAAAGGAAACACAAACAACCTTCTCAAGTTTCTCATAGGCTTTTAAAGCATCCCTTCTTATGTTCCTCAATGCAACCTACAAATTGTGAATGGATTTCACCAGAAGAGATAACCATTTAACACAAACAATATTAAGTATGTCTTCTGATAAAACCACAATAAAAGATATGTCCACGGTTAAATATTAAGAACATATCACAAGTTATAAGTTTATGAAGCTGGAAAATCATGACATTATTGAAGTTGTACCAGTAAAATTCAACTGTAAGTACCTTCCCTTCTTCAGTCTGTTTGGCAACTACTTTGGATAATTCCTGCAATAACATAAGTATGTGATCAGGCCTACTAAAAAGGAATAATAAACAATGCTAGCAAGTCTAACAATACGAAATATCATTTCCTCATGCAGTAAATTATAAACAGAGATGTCTACTGGAAGCAAGAACACAATATAAGTTTTCAATATCCCCATCTGAAATTATGGGTATGCAGACTGACAAAAAGGGAAATATATTTGCTTAAGAAACAGACAACCACATGAGAAAAAACCTTGTAATAGGGACACTCAAGCAATTGAAGCTACCTTCCTTCTTTCAGTTGTTAACAGGGGAAGTGTCAGCCTTATGACTTCACCATCATTGTTTGGTGTCATTCCAAGATCAGAGTTTACTATGGCTTTCTCAATAGATTTTAAGCTGAAAAATCAAGAAATGGAGAAACATAAAACATAGACCAGATGCACACAGTGACTGACTCTGTAATTCACTAGTGACACCGGAGTAAACGATTCCACAAACTCGTAAATGGCAGTGTGAATGTTGTCACTGTTACCTGGATTTGTCATATGGCTGAATCAAAAGAGAACTGGCTTCTGGTGTACTGATCTGTGCAATGGTCTTCAAGCTGACAGGACTTCCATAATATTCCACCTAAACAGCACGAACATGTCGCAAAAAATAGTTGCAGCTGCAAGGGCCTCAGCCTATCCACCATTTCGTAGAATATAATGAACCAGACGAAGGTAGTGGCAGCAAACTACCTCAATTTTATCCAGCATTGACGGACTGGCTCTCCCCGTCCTTATGGAATTGAAGTTACTCCGAACCGTCTCAATTGTCTTTTCCATTCTTGATTTCTGGGAAAAGAGAGAGAAAGATAAGAAATCAAAGTCTCAGTAGCACCGAATCTCATAGCTAGGAAGTTTTTGCAAACTCACAACATCTTTCTCGATCATTGATTTTTCCGCTTCAATTTCCTCCATTGTCGCACACCTAATGACTGCAACCCTAAAAAAATTCAAAACGACGACTCTCCGTTTCTCATTTGCATTTTTTCCACAAGCAGCAGAGAAAAAAAGACATTCCCAGCCAACCGACTTGCCTCTTACGCAGGAACCCCTTCACAGCGATTGGCTTGCCGGAGAGCCTCACGCGTCCATAACTCGAGGATGCCGTCCATGCGTGAGCCTTCAGACTGGCGGAGCAGCATCGAAAACTACCGAGTCCTCGGTGGTGAGAATCTGAAGCAAAACATGAAAGCTCGTTAGAACAAGGAAGCAGAAACCAGAACAAAAATAGGGAATCGGCGCGCACCTGAGAAAGAGAGGAAGGAGTTGGAAGTGAGGTTAGGCTTGACAATGGAGCGGACTGAAGCAACCGATGAGAAGGGCGCGGCCATTTGAACGGAAGCTTGAGAGGTTTTTGGTCGCCGAAGGAGAAAGAAAAAAGAGATGACAAGGTTGTGGATAAGAAGAAGTTTCTTCTCTGTCTGTCTGGCTCAACACATTATTGTGGGCTGATTCGCGTATCTGGAGAATGGGCCAAAACGTAGCATCAATAAAACCATTTTAATCCCCTGTAGACCCCAAAGTCTAGATCATCTACCCGTTTATGTGTCCTGGTCCTTGGACTTAGAAGCTTCGTCACAGACCAAATACTCAGGACGACAGATTATCTATCTACTCAACCTTATTTTCAGGTAGGAAATGGAGAAATGCAGACTTGAACTCAACGTCTCCAACCAATCTCCCTAAACCATAATCACTAGACTAAATGATCACAACCAAAAATCACTAAACTTGGATAACTGCCTGTGCAAGAAATTGTGAATTATTATGTCATCAACGGGAAATTTAACCCTTAAACGGCTATAAATCAAAGGTTATAGTTTTTTGTTAAAATAGAGAGTACTATAAGAAAAAATTGCATCAACTATACCTAAACTATATCATTCGTTGTAAATCTATACCTGAATTAAAGTTTGTTGCAAAAGTGACTCTAAAGTATGAGTACGTTGCAAATCTATACCCGCGATTTAATATCCGTTAAAACTTAACGGAATTTGTGAGAAAAATGCTCTAATTGACCCTTATGGTTCCTAAAATGTCTTTAACACCCCTCTAATTTTATAATTTTATTTTTGAGCCATTATTCTTTATCACATGTGTAATTTTTCATATATTCCTTCCAATTCATTAATACTAATTATAGATTGAGTCTAAAATGTCAAAACAAATTGTCAAATATGAAACAAAATTATAAAATATAAAATATATTGTATTTAAATATGCTTTTTATACAGAAAAAATTATTATCAAAACAGAATTTAAGAATTAATAATGATTTCAAAAAAGGTCTCCAATAGGCATATTAAATTATTTAGGTAATGTAAAAAATCTTTAAAAATACCATTAAATTTATCTAAAATTGTACATTTTTTTTAGCATCTAGTTTATGCCATCAGATATACTTTTGTTTAGCATCTAGTTCATGTAATATGCATACATAAATTAATTAACATTTAAAGTTTCTAAAAATATATATTTTCAAATACTTTTAAATTAAATAAGGAAAATTCTAAAAATAAAATAAAAATATGGTAATAAAAGAAACAAATGGACATTAGTATTTTCAAAATTATCAAAAATAAAATAGAAAAGTGTGACGATTTAAAAAACAATCAGTTTAATTTGTAAGATATTAAAATATATTTAGATATTTAAAAATATGTATTGGTTCGGTGTTTTAATATCCTTATTTGAAGATTTTTTACATTGTCTAAATATTTTAATATAAATATTTGATTTTAGAAAGTTATTCTTCATTCTTACATTTTATTTTGATAATTAATATCTTTTCATAATAAAAAGGTAAATTTTAGTACAAATATTATTATTGATATTATTTTTAAAAATTATTTTTATTTTTGATAATTTTTTAGATATTTTAGACTCAATTTAAAATTAATATGAATAATTTGCGAAGACTATTTAAAATAGTACACATGTGATAAAGAATAATAACTCAAAAATAAAATTATAAAGTTAGAGAGGTGTTCAACACATTTTAGAAACCATATGGGTCAATTTGAGCATTTTCCCCTCAAATTCCGTTAAGTTTTAACGGATATTAAGTCGCGGGTATAGATTTGCAACATACTCATACTTTGAGCCACTTTTACAATAAACTTTAATTCAAGTATAGATTTGCAACGAATGCTATAATTTAGATATATCTGGTGTAATTTACTCGAACTAGTATTCTCAGTCTCATAAAAAAAAAAAAAAATTACTACATTAGTTTTTAATTATGGAAAGAGGTAATGAATAGTTGAAAATAGTTTTTTTCTGACCCACACTTCGTGGCGGGGAAAATTTAAAAAATAAAGTGATAATGAAACTTTGTAAAATTGAAAAGGTTTTTTTATTTTTAATGGACAGGAAAAACTTACTATCAGACATTATTACCGGTTTTCAATGATAATTGATAAAAAAAATAGCATAACATAATAGAAATTATATTCCTTATTTTGAGTTTTGTAACATCGCAGTTCTTATGAGAAGTGACTTGAGTTTTCAGGTTTATTCGCATCAGTCGATACAACTTTTATTTCATCATTAGGTTATTGAGTTAGAAAGATTAAAAATGAACCTAAGTATTTTTATATTAAATGTTTGGTTTAATATGTTCAGAATCATTGAAACTCGGATATATTAAACCAAGTACCTCGAAAGAGGCGTCTACGAAAAAATTGTCATTCAATATAGAAGTTGTTCGCCTGTTCCTTATTAACCATCAATATTAAAAGAAACCGATATGACTAAAGCGTAGGAAATAATAGGTTTAGAGGAATATGGGTTAAAAATGGAAAATAAAAAGGGCTGAAGAGAGTAGGGGAGTAAATGGGCCGAGCCCGAGTTTTTTAAGCTTAAGCTCGGTCCCTTAATCTATCGGTATTATTCGAGCTTGAGTTAAGCTCGAGCTCATCTCGAAGTAGGTTCGAATAGTTCGATAGGTCCGTTTTGAAACTTTCTAAAGTATATTATAATTTAATAAATAATAAAAAATACAAGATTCCATCAAATTTTATACAACTTAAATACCCAAAATGATAATTATTTACTAAAATATACTATATCTAACATAAACTATAATATAGTCAATAAATTCAAGAGGTTTGATAAGTATCGATACTCGATAGGACAAAGTATTGTTGGGCTCGAGCTCAACTCGTTAACTTATCGAGCTCTATTTTAGGCTTGAACTCGATAGATATCAACTCGATAAGCCTCAACTCGAGCTACCCTTTCAAATCTTACCCATTTACACCCCTAGAAGAGAGTTAGATCAAATTGAAAAGAAAAGGAAAAAGTTAGAGAAGACAAAAGTAGGTGGGGCAGTTTTGAAAGATAACAAAAGATTGAGGAGGTGTTACTTGTTTGACCGAAATACCAATCTCAGGCAGCCCACCATTTCCAAGACACACAGTTAAACGGCATCGTATGTCACAAATGCCAAAAAGTACACTATTCATTCACTATTCATTAATCCTTAACAAATGTAGATACTCTCTCCGTCCCACAATTATTGAAACGTTTCTTTTATTGTTTCAATTTACAGTGTTTGACTCAAAATTTAACTAAGAAAAATAGTAAAATATATATATATATATATAAATCTAGAAAGATTATATTGCAAATTATGATAAATATATGAATCATTTAACTTCACATGTTTATGAGTTCATAAAAATAAATCATAAATTAAATACTGTGAAAACAGTAAAGAAATATTTCAATAATTTTGGGACGAAGAGAGTATTTATTATAATGTATATATCGACAATTTGTTCACACCTATCTCATGCACAAGGTGAGTTGAGGAATACTATTAAGGTACGTTTGGTTGTCAGAATAAAAAATAGAGGGATATGATGAGATAATGCATCATAGGATAAGATGAGGATGATGCAGTATTTCATCTTTTATTTGGTTGTACAGGATAACTGAAAATTCATCTCAACATGTGTTTGGATGCTCAAAGGGATGAGAAGATTTTTTATTTTTTATTTTCTCTTTTTATCATCTTATTTGTAAAGAACTAGTTAAAAACTAAAGTTTTTTTTTGTGTGTTTAATTAGTGATTGGAAATTTGAGAAAAAAAATGTTAATTTTCCTTTCCCTTAAAAAAAATTCTATTCCTTTTTTTTTTTTGAACGTGCTACATAGTTTTTTGTGTGCAAAACAATTACAAAGAGAGCTCGAGCCTCAAGCAATATTGGTTCCACAAGAAAATGGAAAATTTACCATATGCTAAGATATTTGTCATGTGTCTGTTGCTTAGGAATCCTGTGGAAGAAGAGATGATAAATGTCTGTTGATGAGAAACTTTGCATATAGTTAATAGTGAATATTGGATGCATTTGGAAAAAGTTTCCCTCACAATGTATTGAAATTGTTGTGTAAGAAAATTATTGTTTAGTCCTTTACTTAGACCACACACTTTTTTCTTCCCCAAAATATGGTCATCATAGAAGATCCGTTTCCATAGGATAAATGCTATTAATATTAAAAATGGTTTATTAATTATATGATATCCCATTATATCATTAACTTTGATGGACGGTCAAGATTAAGTCTGGAAAACCCTAATCCTACTTAAATTCGGTCCTCTCTCCATCTATAAAATAAGTCTTTGTTCCATCACAAATACTACTTTACTGATGTGTGTCATACATATATCACATTTCTTCATGTCTTACATCATTTTCATCATGCATTTGAACATTTCTAAACATATTTGCGTGTTTTACGTAGTAAGATCATTTTTGTGTAGATACACATCCCGATAGTAAAATTAGAGCTTCAAGAGTTAAGAGAAGATAGCTCAAACATGGATGACTATGGAAGGGACGTTTCTAAGGTGGTGTTTGCAGAAGAATCCATCACGGCGTGATTCATCACGCCGCGTCCAACAACCCTGCTCCAAACTTGACTTTCACGACGCCATCACGGCGTGATCTCAACTTGATGCATCACGCCGCGTCTAGCAGCCCTGCTCCAAACTTGACTTTCACGGCGCCATCACGGCGTGATGCATCACGCCGCGCACAACATCCATGCCCCAAAGCCAGCTTTCATGGCATGATCATGGCGTCATGATGGCGCTGAGGACTGTAGATTTCTGTCGAGGACCATTACGTTAATTTTCGATTTTCACATATTTTTATCGGGTTTTATAGACTAT
>JBBYHH010552432.1:0-10821 GCA_038382905.1 Daphne laureola
AAAGACAACACTTCACTACACAATCCACCCATAATTAATAGGGATCATAAATCACGCTATCATTTATGGTGCCACATTTCGGGTAAAAAAATCCTCCAACGCCCATAACGGCTACCTCCACAAACATAGCCACCTTGATGGCACAATCCCACTGATCAAGCTCTCCATGTTAGGCTCTGGAACCACCCTACTTAAAGGGTGGTGCCCAACTCACAAACGGTACGAACTACACACACACACCTCCCCTTCTCTGTATCTGCCTGATTAGTCTTCATTTCTCCCTTTGCAGGTCACTGGTTCCATCTCTCTACCGGAACTCTTTGGCTTTGGATTGGTGGATCACTGTCAGGTTGAAAAAGTACCTTCTAGCCTGAGACATGCTCCCAATTGTTGCTTTTTGGAATTGTTGATTTCTTTGAAAAGGTGTGGATTTTAACAGTAATACTCGGATTACTCTCTTTTTATATTGTAGTAGAAAGAGATTTGGGTTAATGTTCTTGTTTATGTTGATGATGTCATCATATTAGAGAATGATCATTGAGCTATTCAAACATTTAAAGATTATTTAAGGAGATGTTTCCATTTGAAAGGTTTAGGTCCATTAAAATATTTTCTTGGAATTAAGGTAGCTCGAAATTTGTAAGGACTTTTCTTATGCCAGCACAAGTATGTGTGGGATATTATTTCAGAGATGAGATTGGTTGAGGCCAAGCTTCCCACCTTCTTGCTAGAGCAAACTCATAATCTATCTCTAACAAGCGTCACCTTGATATCTACTGCTGAGGTTTGGTGGGTCGGCTTTGTGGGAAAAAAGTGACAAACAAACAACTTTCTTCCTCAAACACTCGCCACGCGCAGTGGAAACAAGCAATCTCAATCAAATCAAGCACACAACAATTTTACGTGATTCAGCTCTTAACTAGCCTATGTCCATGGATGAGAGAAATCTACTATAATATCTTTGAGATGATATGAGAACTACAAAAGACTCTCGTCGTAGCCATCCCGGCTTTCAAACCTCTCTTCTCTTTTTTCACCCTCACATCTTATCTCTCTACCACATTAGCTTTTCTCTCATTCCCAAAACTTTAACACAAGTTGCTTTTATATAGACTACACACAAAAGCTAATCACATTCTAATTATGAAATATTAATTCTATACTAATTAGGAATACACTCTACCTAAACAACAAAGTAGCCGCCACTTTATACCTATACACCTTAGGATTAGGGTTTTCAAGCTTGCTGCCCAAGAAACAAACCTACAACCATTTCACTAAAAAAAAAACACATATATTCTACATAATAACCCAAACAATTAGAGTAATTACACCACTAGTCCTGCAACTCCAAATAATATGAGTCAATATCCAACAATCTCGACCTTGACTCAAATTATTTAATCAACACAAACGCGAATGCCAACGAATAGAGCAACAAACGAACTTGAACACGATCACAATAATCAATATTCAATCTTCTTATACCGAGTCATCGGTACCACGCGGCTACCACATAACACCGAGCCGTCAGTGCCATGCCGCTACCCCATACCACACTGAGCCGTCGGTGCCACGGAACAAACTAGAACACATCCACAATTCCCAAACCACTCCACCTATGACAATTCCATAGGTTTTTTAACTCGAACAATTATCTTCAAATTCTACCACTTCAAACAAGCTTCATCCAAACCGGGATCACCACTCCAATCTCTACCAAACCAAAAAATCACACATGCTCTACCAAGATCTAACCTTACACTCTGATACCACTTGCTGGAAATAAAAAAGTGATAAACAAACACATTTCTTCCTCAAACACCCGTCACGCGCATCGAAAACAAGCAATCTCAATCAAATCAAGCACACAACAATTTAACATGGTTCAGATCTTAACTAGTCTATGTCAACGGATGAGAGAAATCCACTATAATATCTTTGACACGATATGAGAACTACAAAAGACTCTCGTCCTAGCCATCCCGGCTTCTGGACCTCTTTTGTTTTTTTACCCTCACATTTTGTCTCTTCACCATATTATCTTTTCTCTCATACCCAAAACCTTAACACAACTTGCATTTATATAGGCTACACACAAAACCTAATCACATTCTAATTAGGAAATCCTAGTTCTATACTAATTAGGAATGCACTCCACCTAAATAACAAAGTAGCCGCTACCTAGACACCTTAGGATTAGGATTTTCTAGCTTGCTTCCGAAGAAATAAACCTACAACCATTCCAATAAAAAACAAAACACCTATATTCTACGTAATAACCCAAACAATTGGGGTAATTACACCACTAGTCCTCCAACTCCAAATAATATGAGTTAATATCCAACAAGCTAGCTTATCTATCTTTTAGTCACTTGACCATTTCTATCTTATTATCTTCATATATTAACACAGTTCATGCAACAACTGTAAGAGTAACATTGGGAAGCATTTGTGCAAATTTTCTGCTACTTGAAGGGGAATCTAGGACATGACATATAACTTCATTGCTACTGTGATTTGCAGCTACATGCATGTGTGATTTAATCAGGCTTGTTATTCATTGACTCGTCGATCTCTCACTAGCTAGTACATCATTCTCAGAAAATCATCAATTTATTGAAAAGTAAAGAAGCAACATACAATTCAACTATTGCATGTGAGTTGAAATGGGTGAAAGGATTTTTTCTAGATCTTCTGATTGTTCTAAAGCTATTGAACTTGTATTGTGATAACGAGGGCGCGTTGCACATCCATGAATGCATGAAACACATCGAGATTGACTCTCACATTATCTGTGATGAAGTGCAACATGGTGCAATTCAACTGACTCATACCCGGATTGTTGCACAATTGGTTGATCTTCATTATATCTTTAGGAAAATGATAATTTGAACATCTTCTTCACAAGTTGGGTATTCTAGACATTCAAGCTCCAACTTGAGGGGGGTACATTGGATGTATATTGACGTTATGAAAATGAAGTTTTTGGTAGGATTGTACATAGAAACAAAGTTTAGGTAAAGTAGTAATTTAGGAGTTATAAACTCTCTTGCTATATTTTTTTGACGAAAAAAAATGAAAAAATGCTTTCCAATGCCAACCTCTCTTGTTCACTTTTTTACATTTTTTACGGCGCTACTACACTACCATTAAAGACTTTTAGAAACTATTCAAATTCAAGAGAATTAAAATTACACCAAAAACACTACAAATGTTTAAGAGTTTTTTAGAACTCTAAATAGATTACTTATTTTTTGCTTTTATGGTAAGGTTATGAAAGTAGTGATTTTCCCAACTCATTACCTATGAAATTAACTTGGTCTTATTGTCCATAAACCGTGACAACTCTTGTGAATCGAAAGGCTGAGGCATGACACATGGAGGTTCAAGTTTAGGGGCACTCACCAGGGAATCGACCATGAAATTCTTCGAATTAGGAGTGTTAATTTTAGCAGAAGCCATGATGTTCTCCCAATAAATCTCCTTTGCACCTCGTGGAACAATGGGCTTGAATTTCAACATTTTTGCACACTCATTTAACAAGTGAAACATGTAATCATACACGTATTCCATCTTTAATTCATTCTTTATGAAATCACTACCAACTCGATCGATTTCCTCCACCTGCAATAATATTGTAACTTGTCAAGTTTCTTTTAAAGAAATTTATATCCTATTCATTTGTTGTTTGCGCCCACATTACTTTCTCTTTCTTCCCAATAATTTTAAAATTAGGGTGTACAAGACTTTCTTTTTCTTTATTTTCATGTGGGAAAAAATGTCAAAGCATACATTTTCAACTACTAACTTTTACCTCTATACTCAGTCAAACTCTACAAACTCTGTGGAAAGGAGGAAGTATTAATCATTTAAATTGGTCAACTAGTTTCTTATTTATGCATGAGCATACCTTCTTTGGATGACTATTGCCCCATTCGACGGCATGTTTAAGGGAGGTACATTTGGATTCATCCCTTATAGGCCAATAGTGTTTCAATGGTATCAACTCTCTACTAAAAAAAACATAATAATGAGATTTTATATACAAGGTCATAGAGTTGCACGCCAATATATATTTCTCGCTCACAGACCATGTCCATCCTTCTATGTATATTTTATATCTGTTTCAAGAATTTTCCATTCATATGTACAACAATTAGTGTCAAAGACAAAAGTAATCTTTACTATATAAACAAAAAAATGCAAGCATAATGTTACCTATAAGTGCATTGGTCTTCTAGTTTAGAGTGTTGAAAGTTGGTCCTAGCTTCTTGATCTCAGTTCTAAAATAACTAAGAATATATGCATATGATAAGATAATTGAAATAAAGTAAAGTCCAAGTATTTATTTTTGTTTAGCAATAAATTAGTATACCTGAATGTATAGTCGAGTTTTCCAGTCATTTTGATCTGATACATTACAATTCATAAAGTCTCTTCTAATGGGTGTTGTAGTTGGGTTTCCTTTCCAATAAGCTAAGGACACCCTATCACTCCATTTACTCCACTCATTGCCTTTTATAATGTCCTTCAACACAATTGTCCATGATTTTGTGTTAATTTCAGCCCTGCGAATTTCAATTTTATATATAAGGGTAAAGTATTAAATTATTGGAGAATGGTCAGCAATTACACATTTAAGGACCATTTAATTTTTGAAAATTTTCCAAGTTTTTTATTCCATTTTTATTTTTTTTATTTTAGGCTTTCTGAACCTTGGAAAAGACTAGTGCAAGTATTAAAATGGAAAACCTTGTTTGCAACTTTTCCATTTTAATACTAGATCCAAAGTTAGGAAAACAAGGGTTTTCATCACTTAAAACTAGTTATGCGTTTAAACCGAAACATTTACGAAAGAAATTTAAAATGGAAAATTGGAAAAATTTCCAAAAGAATGCCTAAATTTGTGGTTGTATTACAAGAAAGAAACATTCTTTATACATGAATCATCTAAAATAGAACCTTACCAACCCCAAAATGACCAATCTAGAAACACTATATCATAACTGTGGTCATTTCCACAATATCGAAATAGTGGCAATAGTGCCCTTGCTTTGTGTCCCATGAACTTGATCGTGGGCCGATCACCATAACTAAACATAAGCTCAAGATCTAGAAGCCTTCCCGGGTAGAGCCTCAACAATTGCAAAATACCCCACAATGTGAATACATCTCTTGTCTGAATGGATTTTTCGAACTTCTCCACATAAACCTTCCCATGTAAAATCACTAACCTGAAAGTGGAGAATTTCCTCGTCTTTTCTATCATGTTCCTTGTGATTCCGACATCTCTCCAAGGCTGCAAATCGTGGTAGATCCATCAGAAATACAATGGGCATGATGAGCGACTATGATTGCTTGTAAATTTACCTATGTTACGGTAACTTCTTGGACATGTTTCCCTCATTGTAGAGTCATATTTGTGAATCTCTATGCTCGTTTTGTGTTTCTTTGGAAAACTCATGAATGTACTTTGCTGATAAAATACATGAGATGATTAAATAAGAAACAGTTTTTTTAGTATTCTTCAAATATGTGCTTAATCATAACTAAAAATCTTAAGGAGGGAGGGAGAAAAAAGCTTATATACACATTCATGTAAATCTATCGTATAGTTGGGATAGAACACATGAGGAATAAGCAAATGTAATTTATACTTACAAAGTTGCCTTGGTGGATATAAATGTAACCAATGTAACATGTAAAAATCATCACGAGTAACACTTTTGTCATCCATGTCTTTCTTTCTGATAAATGTTTTAGAACCTTATTAAAATCTCTCCCAAAGCTTGTTCCTTCTTTCATGAGGTTCGAACCTGGAACCTTCTTTATGAGATGAAAAGAAGCAATTTTTTCTTCCTTATCATAGCCATTTGGTATGTATCTCATCCTTTTGTTTACACCTCCTTAAGATTTTCCTACTATTTTAAAGTATTATTGTTTTGTGAAGAAGGGAAAACAAAATATTATATAAAATTAGAAAAAATAGAAGTGGTTCAAAAGACATAATAAATTGAAGTAGTTTTTTAAACTAAGGTTGTGTTCTTTAGGTTTTTTTAATTTTTGGAAGAAAAAAATCTCACAACTTTTAAAATTGACACTTCCACCTCATTTTTCATCGCACAAAACTTTCATTCATATTTCAGATATTCCAAACTTTTTTTCCTATTTCCTACAAAAGATCACACCCATACTTTATCATTGGAAACACTTAATGCATGTTTAGCAATAACTTGTTCACTTAGCATTTGCGCTTTGAAAAAGATATCTATAAAATATATTTGCAGCTGCATAATCTCAACCGTTAAAATACTATCCAAGACGTTACAGCTAATTGAAATAATCATTCTCAAACAATACCTTACTATAACTTATTTTGACAATTGGTTATGGTAAAGAACAATCAATCAAATTTATAAATATCTAAGCCAAGATTCATCAATGAGCAAGCATGATTGCATGAAACATGATACTAAACATCAAATACTACTAATATGTAATAAATTTATTCAAGCACAAATTCAATATTTAGCGATTCACAAACCTTCAATTTGACGTCTTAAAATACCCAATCTTCTATCTGCAGTAGCTTTGAAGTGATTCTTGGGCGTCTTGCATCAATTTAGATAAGTTAATAAACAACAAAGGAAATGATGTATAGAAAGTGGCTAAAAAGTAAGCTAAAGAATTACAATTTTTTTATAATATGTGACCCCTTTTGATAATAGGTCTGTTGGTCTGATGGCTAAATATGGTATACCTCATGAAAGAGGTCTTGTTATCAAATCCCACCGAAAGTCTTTCTGACCGTTTCTGGTTGAGTTCTTGTGATCAAATTTCACCGGACCTTTCCAACTTTTTCTTCTAGAATTCTCCGGTTTCATATAGTCTGAAGGTTTCTCCATTTTTGTGTTACCAAGGTATAAGATATTAATGATTTAGGGAAAGGCATTCTTGTGAGACTTTTGTTGGCCAATGGCAAGTCCAAACCCACATTGTATGAATGATGAGATGAGAGAGGGTTTCTTCTCTAACAATTTGTTAGTTGAGGGCAAGTTCAGACCTAGAATTGTATATATGATAAAATGTGAGAGGGTCTTTTCTCTGACAATTTGTTAAGCCGACGACAAGTTCAACATATAATTGCATATATGACAAAATGAGAGAGGGTTTTTTCTATGAATATAATTGTTAAGCCGGCGACAAGTTCAAACTCAAAATAGTATATATGACAAATGAGGTAGCTTCAATTCACCTTGTAGGCAGCTGTATTTCAACACAGTAAAATTATAAAATTAATTGAACAAAAAATCTCAAGTGAACCACTCATAATCATGTCTATGTTTCAAATCACCCACTATCATGCATTCTGTGCATGAAAAATAATAACTTGCTATGCAAGCTAGCTAGGTTTTTTATAAGGATAAAATTAAATTCAAGACCTTCATCTTGTGTTATCATAGGCTTATCGAACATGGATAGAGGCTAATTAACTACCCTATAAATACATGATTAAACGCATGTACTCTTTTTGATACGTTATTATTTTTTACATGAATTCAGATTTGACTGAGGACAAACTCTTACATCAAGTATAATTTATCACTATCAGCAAATGTTTCAATCTCATATATACGAGTTTCTTCAAGTTCTATCATTCACAACCTATTACCCAAAGTTATTAAGTTTTTTACCTCATCAAACTCATAAAGTTTAAGGACTAATTGGTTAATTAAAACAGCTTTGATAATATAATCTAATGGGAAATGCTAGCCCCAGCTGAACTAACAAGAGTTTTTTTTAGAACAGAGGTGCTTTTTAATTATATTTACACATTAGGGTAGTTTTAATTATATTTACATAAAGTGGTTTTTTTTCTTATCTTGAATGAATTTTGAATCCACGTGGGATTTATTCTAGGCACACGAATTCTAGGTTTCTCTCTTGCAATTTTTTTTACCCAATTGCTAACCAGTTCACGAGTCTTCCTCCCACCAAATTAAGCTCCCCCGTTAATAGGAATCTAAGTCCGGCCGCTCTTCGTCATTACTCTGCTCCAATTCCTCTTCGCTGGTCTTCCTAACCGAAGCTTCTTCGTTGAAGGCTTGAGACCACCGCGTAATCTTATCACACCAATATTTACTCCGCCGGTACTAGTGTACAGACCCTGAAACAGAGCAAGTTGATCTCTAATCATGTCCACAGTTAAGTAAAATTGGGGCAAGCTGTCAACTTACAATTTGTGCAATGAATCCTCATGCGTTCATTGGTTTTTATCTTGCACATTGTGTAGTTGAGGTATGCCACTTTGGGAATCTGTCCGTTTTCTTCCCAAATATGTTGACAGTTAGAGTTGTTCATCTGTGACTTTTACTTTCTAGCCCTAGCATGAATGTATTTTCCTCAAATGAAAGTGTACTTGTTTGTTATTTCTTGTTTCATTTGAGTCACTAAAATTTAACACTATTTCATTCAAGTCACTGAAACAAGTTAAAAAACTTCTAGCCCAATGCCTAAAATTGCTGTCTCTTTATTCTAGTTCTAACACAACTACACCAATGATTAATGAAATTAACTAATAAATATGCATAATAAATTAACCAAAGTATAAATTCACTAATTACAAGAGATTAAATCTAGATTAGTTTCTAAACATGCTTAAAGCCTTGATGCTAATAACATTTAGGGACCAAAATGACATAAGGGAAAGAGATATGTGTCCTTTCATGGTTGAGCCTAAAAAATACTTGCTTCGTCTTCTCCTGTTCTCCAGTTCATTGGGTGAGGGTTTTTGAGTTGAAATTAAGATAGCTCCAATGGTTTACTATTAGGTAGACAAGTTACAATAACAAGCAGAGCATCCATCAAATCAAGGAACGATGCAAATATTGACCCAAAACTGAAGATATGAAGAAGCAAAAAACTAGTTCTAAATTAACTGACAAGAAGAAAACTAGTCTTCTTCTGCTTCCCACCGCCTGACTTTGCTGGCTTAGACGACGACCGAGGACGGGAGGACAGGCCTTGTCCTTCTTCGGTGTAATTGGAAAAGCCGAAAGCCAATGCTGGGATTTCGTTGTTGTTCAAGATAGAAGGTTTTCACAAAGTTGTTCATCGCTGCTGCTCCGAGAAGAAGATTACGTGGATGATTTTTTACTATGTGGATGCTTACATGGCTTTCAAAATCCTATTCAAGTAAATATAATTAAAACTACCCTAATGTGTAAATATAATTAAAACATACCCCTATTCTAAAAAAAGCTCGAACTAACAATCACCGATTAACAGCCCTTAAAAACAAAATTTATCCGGCAGTTAAAGTTGTGGCATTTTAAAAGTTTGGTTCTTAAACAAATCTTTATTCTACAAAAAAAACCCTAGAATTTGGATCTGATTTACCAAAATCCACCATACAGTAGTAGTATACTTTAAATATTATTGACATAGTCAAGCGTAGACTTGCACATGAATATATTCTCTCAATTTCATTAAAAACCGCAACTTCTAATTTTTTAGTATTTATTGGCTTACTTTTTCCTTTAAAATTTTGATATATAAAATTAAATAATCTACATACAAAAGATGAATTCACGTGTCTACTTTATAAATATCCACTACCTTTATCCTTAAAATATTAGTGCATTTCTATTTTTCCAACATTCTGACATAGATTAATGTTTATAGCTTCTGAAATAGATTCTTTCCATTTTTTCTGATGAACTATTTCTAATAATAATGTATGTCAAACATAACATAGAAAACTAAGACGCTGATCTTTCAAGAACAGTTGGAGAATTTTTTAGAATTTTGATAAAAAAGTTTTTTGTATGGAAATTTTGTATAAATAACAACTATCAAAATTAAAACTTGCATTTGTTATGGAAAGAAAGAGTATTAAACTAGACTGGGAAAATATTATTTATTTATCTAAATAGAAGTTTGGATGAAATTTTATAGAAGCTTGAATAAGCTTAAGATATAGAGCCTCATAAAAAATCTGAAGAAAGAGAAAATAACATTATCAAAAGTTTAGAGTTGAAGTAACAAAGCTTCAAAAATTATGTGATTTTGGGTGATTAAAGAAACAACAGAAAAAAAAAGACACGTGTAAGGTGGAAGGGAGCGATGGTTCAAAGAGATTGCTAAAATGCCTGCATTTAGCAATTCCCTATAATGTTTTTGTATGTTTATTGAATATAACGTTTTACTGACAGCGAAAATTAAAATAATAAGCATTAATATGTATGGGTGAAAGTCCTAAAATACCCCTAAATTGAAGTTGAACAAAGTTGATGTTCAAAGAGTAAGAACCGTAAGGTGCCCTTGGAATGGAACCAAACATGGCTAAACTCAACTAGAGGCCCAAGTGACAAGAGGCCCAGGTGCTGAAGCCACCATCCTTCCATAAAAGATAGCTGAAACTCATAAGAAGATACAAATGAAAGTAAAATAGGGTTTGACATATTTTTAACATGGACAATATGGTCTTCTTCCTACTCACGTTTCATGCTATTAGTACTTAGTTTCACAATTATTAAGGGGTTTCAAACATTAATATTTTTTGATGAATTTTTTAATTTTTCACTACACCTTTTTCATTAGTGAATTTTTTAATTTTTCACCTACACAAAATCGGACCTCTCCTAATTCACGCAGAGGTGAATTCGCCTAATTCATAGTGAATTAGGCGAGGTCCTCCAACTACAAAAAGCTTCGACGGCGTTGGCGGTGAGGATGGCGTTGCAGGAGTCGGAGTTCAAGGAACCACCTACAATCCCTAGATCTAACTTTCCTCTTCACTGCTCAAGATCTAGGGAT